>JANHFM010000895.1:80035-111617 GCA_032468115.1 Grayia smithii
TAATAGTAGCAAAATTACAGTTATGAAGTAGCAACAAAAATAATTTTATGGTTGGGGGTCACCACAACATGAACTGTTTTAAAGGGTCGTGGCATTAGGAAGGTTGAGAACCACTGTTTTAAGGGCTGTAGAAGATAGCAAAAATGTGAGAGTGACTGTACGATCATTTTAAGTATGAAGGGGGAAGCTGAAGAAAGTTGAGAGGACTGGATTTCGTGGATCATACTTAAATTAAATTATCATACATATTTTGGAAACCACCTATTTAAATAGAATAATTAATTTAAATACCAATTGCATTGTTGAAATATTCTATCCAAAAGGTAAAGACATCAGCATTGTTTTAAGAAACAACATTAAGGAGTAATTGTTGGTTGAGTTAGGCAGCTCTGAGACCCTCATGGAAAATACCATAAAATGTTGGATCATTTCTCTGAGAAAAGGGGTGAAAGTGGCTAGTGATGGCTGCTGGGCTTCCACTTTTCTGTGACTGGTAAATGAAACCGCATGCAGCTTCACCAAACTACATGACTAATGACAACCTCTAGTGGCTTCTGCAATCAAAGATTAATTTGCTTTATCAAGTTTAAAGAATAGTAGGTGATAAATCATGTCAGAAGCAAATAATCAGTGGCAGGCTGATGTTCTTTTGCACAGTGGAAGACAGGTGCAATGGAGGATTTGTTTCCCGTAGATGGTTAATGTTGCTGCACTCTTGTGCTAAGTCATCCTAATTTTTATTGTGTTAATTTTTAAGTAAAAATCCTTTTATCAGATCAACTGACTTTTAAAAAATATTATTTACTTTATTAATATATATATAAATTAAAACTAACATCTACCTAGTGTTCCTTTTGTTTATCTAAAGGAACAAGATATTTAATAAACTAAACTCAATAGCATATATCAGCAAAATCAATAAATACATTATTTTAAAGATCTACTCATTAGTTATAATCCTAAAGATATCTACCCAGATATAAATTGCCTTGAATTCAATGGGATGTAACTTCCAGATGAATGTACCTAGGATTATAGTCTGCAGTAATCCATTTGCTTTCTCTAAAATATATATGAATAAATATGCAATATGGCCATGATTCAAAAGTTCAATGTAATTATATTAATCCTAAACTACATATAGTAACCAATCATTAAGAAAAAATGATTTCAATCTTTATAAAAATTATATATTAAATATAGGCCCTTAAGCATAACATGGTAGGGCTTATTCTTAAAGAAAGATACAGATAATTTAAGCTGCAAAGCAATGTAATCATGGTCAATCATATTTCTTTCTTTTCACGACAGTAGTCACAAACCAGGTAGTCCAGAAGTGATAATGCAGGTTGTTTTAGTAAATATGTCAAATATGGAGTTGTACATGACATAATTTGTTTTAATTGCTGTTTCATGTCTTGCAGTGATACCCAACTGGTCAAAAATGTTTGCTATTGAAGAATTAAGATTCAAAGAATGAAAGATATTTTTCCTAGTCAGTTGTCTTCTTTATTAATTTAAATTTTGAATAGAGAGATGTCCTTTCCTCCAACTCACTTTTAGTAAGAAAGGTCATTCTGTCCCATTAGTGTTTAGTGAACTTTTAAGTGCAGATCCTTTAGTGCATATCTGGAGCAAATGAAAGTAATACTGTGTATTTTTCTTTTAGGCTGATGTAATGCAAGATATAGCATCCTTTTAAAATCAACACAGTTCCCTTAAATACAAATTTTTAAAACTCGAAGTTGAATTATTTATTTGGTGCTTCTGCACACTGTACTTGCCATCATTTATTTGTAGAATAGACTGAAGGCCATATCTGTACTTGCTTTTTACAGATACATCTATTTTTTCTTTCAATTCGACCCTGTTAAATGAAACTGTCTGCTTGCCACAGACTCCATGTAATTAAAGGCAAATGTTTTTCTGGAATTAAATGTACATCATCTCTACAGTATAATTTGAAAGAGTAAAAGTAATTCTTACTAACTAGCAAGCATCCTGAATATAACTAAGATATTTGTTTTTGTTGTTCACAACTGTTCCAGGAAATCAGTATATTGTAGAACTCAGTTTATCTTGGTATAAGACATGGTTTAAAAGAATGCAAGAAATAGTGTTATTTATTAGGTCTATTTTTTTTAATTCAGTGAATTAGGCCTATAATTATGCATAAGGGTTTATTGGAAAAGACAGAGCTATTTAAAATATTTGGCTATAGTACCAATTCAAAAGCTCAGTACTTTGCAATAAATCATATCTTATGTTTAAAATAATGAAAAATAAAATAAAAAACAGGAAAGTATATCCAGAGGAAGCAGTTGGAAGAGAAGGACAGGTATTGCTGTTCATAAATACTATGGGACCAGCCACCTCCTCTCAATCCATAGCTCCTAAATACAGTTTTACATTTCTCTTACAGAATGGCTTTTAATTTTTTTGTGCCTGTTTTACTTAAGACAAAAAGTAAGAAAGTGTTGGGGCTAGTTAATCCCTCTTTTATACAAAATACCTTTTTCCATCTTGGAACCTCTTACTCTCCAAAACTTACAGCAGGTTTGGGAGGAGAAAGCTGGGAAAAAATAAGAGATGGGAAAGGCCTGTTGTGCAAATAATAATTCATCTGCATAACATTAATATCCAGAAAATAAGTAAAAGATCTAATAAAATACATAATTATTAAGAGTAATATTGACAGCTATTTTTTAAAAGTGAAATGTAAAAAAATATTTAAAAATCAATTTATAGAAAAGACTTAGGTTAGAAAAACAGTAATAATGCTTTATTATTGATGATGCTACCTAGTTTGGGTAATGAAACATCTTGAAAAAAACAACCAAGCTCAGAGAGCACCAAGGAACCCTCATTTTAACCCTAAATCAGGTAGAACTAACAGATTGCCAGCCTTTTTGTGATACCTGTTCTTCTCCGTATTAGCTGGAGACATCAACCAGATTGGGTTGAACTCGCCTATCAGCTGAAGGACCGTGCCTGTAAAATTTGTTTAGTCCTGCCTCCCTGCCACGGAATACCCAGCTTTCGGCTCAGTCCTTCAGCAGGACAGTTGTGTTGGACCCAGTCTCTGGCTTTTATATCTTGTACTTTGTTATTCTGAGGATGTGAGTATTGTATGTTTGGTGGTGTGACAGTGTGTGTTTGAAGGCTGCCTGGTGTTGTAGGGGGGGAAATTTTTCCTTTCTTCCCCTTCATGGAGGAGCAGCAGCTGGGGTATTTGGCCATAATTTTGCTTCCTCCATTCAGATTTCACCTCCTCAGTTTGGATTACTATTGTTTTTGTAAGCTCAGTGGCCAGGGAGGGTGAAGGAGGCGCGTGTGGGCTTAACGATCCATCCCCACCTCGGTTTTAGCCGCACTTCTTGATCGCTGCTAGGGCCTGACGATTGCGTCGGCCTTATTTCTATTCGTGCCTGAGCGCTGTGGCCTTGTTTAGCTTTGGGTGCGGCCTCTTTAAGATCGCGGAGGCCACTCGTTGAAATTGCTGCATTCCCGCGGGCTACCCGGAGGACTCGGACCAGGCCCGCATTTGTCGGGCTGTCCTATCGGCAGTTTTTCTTGGCCAGGCATGTGGGCAGCCATTTTACCATTGCTGCGGCCGCCCGGTGACGTTGTTGAGTTTCTGTGGCTCTCCGGCTGATCGGAGCTTCGGGCCGGACTATTCAAACTGCCCATTTGCATTTCCGCAGCCTTCGGGCTCGTCGGATGACTTGGGGCCAAGCCCTTACATATCGGGCGGCCCGCTCAGCAGCTGATTACCACCCTGCCCGTGTTCGAGGCTTTGCAACGTTTGGATTTCTCCGTTGCGTTTGCAACGTGCCCTGGCCTAGGCAAGCGGCCATTTTAACATCTCTAGGCCACTCCTCTGATTTCAACGAGTTTCGGGCCTGCAAGTGGAATAACCGGCCTGGCCTTTCTTGCCCAGCAGTTTGGGCCTTTGTAGAGGCCCAGTTTATCTGGGCCCAATTGTTTAGCGCTCTCTCACTTTGTGGGATCGCTGTTTTAAGCATTTTATGTTCCCTCTACCACGAGGACGGCCGGCCATTTTAGGGTCTGTTAGACCATATTGACAGGCTGTTGGTTTGCCATTTTGGTGATCTGCATTTTTGCTGTCTTGCTGAATTTGCAAGTGTCCCGCCTGGCCTGGGGGGTGTTAACGAGCCCTTGGCCATTTGGTGAATTTGCCTTCAAACAGCAGGAAGGGTCCTTTAGGATCCTTGCCCTCATTTGCAGAGGCACTGCACTTATAGGTGCTTTTATTTGGCATCATGCCTAAGGCAAAAGCCAAGTCAAACAGAACAGTAGAGGAAGGATCCTCTGGTTCCCCTACTCCCAGGGCAGAGCAGGGCAGGATCAGATTACCTTACAAGTTGCCCTGAGTGACTAAGGCCAGGGTGCACCACAGGCCTAGGTCACATTCTAAGGCGGTTCAAAAACATGAGCGTAGGAGGCATTTAGCCTTACAAAAGCTATATAATAAGGCTAGTAAGCAGTCTGTGGATATTCCTCGGGCCTCTTCACCGGCAGTTAGCTCTTATCAGGTCTCATTAGGGGGATTGCCAAATGAATATTCCAGCTGTGGCTCTGTGGGGCGCTGCCCCTTTTTCTACCCCTGTTCCTTCTAGCTCTGAGGTACCCGGGGAACCCATGGCGAGGTCTATTCCGCCGGAATTTCAGGCCTTTGTGGCTCAAGCTATTAAGAAGGGCCTTGCTGAGGCTCGGGCGCAGCCCTGGTCCGTTTCACCTCACTGGTCAGACATATCTGACGAGGAGGAGGATCTCTGACCAAGATGCTTGTTGTGCAGCAGCATCATTGGCTGGTTCTAGTTGGGGCGGTCACTGTTCCCTAGAGGATATGGACAGGGCAGGTGATGACCTGTCAGAGGATGAAGGGCTATTGCCTGAATTGCCACCTTTTACTGGGCTGTTTCTGCCAGCAAATTTCACATCGCTTATGCATAAGGTGACAAATGTTGCTTGGCTGGGAGCATGTCCAAATGGTGAGATGCCTTCAATGTCCTCGGATAGTTCTATACATCTGTTCTGTGAACCATCTAGAAGAGTGGACATTGTTCCTGCGCCCCCTTTGTTCGTCTCAGTTGTAAAAAGGCAGTGGGAAACTCCCGAGTTCTGCTCTGATCCCATCCAGACTGGATAGGAAGTTTTTTAATGTAGTATCGGACTTGGAATCTATCTTGCATGTGCCCACTCTGGATGCTCCGGTGGCGGCACTCCTGTCTACTTCCACCATTCCAGGTGAGCCAGAGGAAGATTTGTGTCTGGAAGAGAGGAAGTGGGAACTTGCTTTGCAGCGAGCCCATCAGGCGTCAGCGTGGGCGGTGTGGTCTTGCACCGCTTCTTTCTTCAATCGGGCCACTCTAGTTTGGCTTCAACAATTGAGAGAGTGTCTGCCCCCGGATGATACCAGATTTCTGCAGGATGTGAATAAAATTATTGCAGCGCTTCAATTCTCTGTAGATGCGACCTTGAATGCGTCACGCTTTGCATTCAAATCCTTGGCCACTGCTTTGTCCGCTAATCGGTTGCTATGGCTCAGGCACTAGTCGGCAGACATTCACCACAAATGGCGATTGGCTTCTACCCCCTACATTGGGGGCCATCTATTTGGTCTGGCTTTGGATCCACTGCTCACAGAGAACAGAGACAAGCAGAAAGTTTTGGCTCCTGCCCATCGGAGGATGGAGTTCCGTTACTCGGGTTCTTATCGTCGGCCTCCTCGACAGTCGGATTGGGGGGTGTCTTCATCCAGGTTCCTGCCTTCTTCTGGGGCCAGGCAGAGGGGTTCCCAGGATAGGGCTGGTAGAGGTAAGCCTTACTCGGGTCAGCAGTCCTTTTGAGGGGGAGGGGACAGTCCTTAACTGCCGCCAGCATTAGAGATCTTTCTGACTCTCCCATCAGAGGCAAATTGGTACTTTACGCTGACTGATGGGAGCAGATAACTATGGATGCTTGGGTCAAGGATACGATAAGATCTGGCTTATCCCTGGACTTCGTCTCTACCCCTCCGACCTTCTTTATTCAATGCCCTGTTTCTAATAATTCGGCTAAGCGGGCTCTGATGAATTTGGCAGTTCAACACCTTCGTGACATTAAAGCTATCCAGAAGGTCCCTGTGACCCAGATGGGTCAGGGGTTTTATTCCATTCTTTTCTTGGTGCTGAAATCGTCGAGAGGGTGGAGACCTATTTTGGATCTTAAGTGTCTGAACCGTTAGGTGGTCTATCGACGTTTTAAGATGCATTCCTTGCATTCTATTTTGGCTGGCGTACGGAGGGGTGACCTCCTCAGTTCTGTTGACCTCACTGAGGCCTATTTGCATATACCAATTTTTCCCGCCCATCATAAGTTCCTTAGGTTTTGTTATGCCGGTATGCATTTTCAATACCATGCTTTGCCCTTTGGCTTATCCTCGGCCCCTTCTACCTTTACAAAGGTTTTGACCGTGTTAGCTGCCCATCTTTGGGCTATTCCGGTCCATGTGCAATGTTACCTGGACGATATATTAATTCAGTCCTCGTCGAGGCAGTTGGCTCTCCAGGATGTCCAGGTAACGGTTTCCTGTCTTCAGGAGCATGGGTTTTCTGTTAATTTGCAAAAGAGCCATTTGGAACCGGTTACACGTATATCCCACTTAGGGGTGGTTATAGATTCTATGGAGGGAAGAGTTTATCTTTCTGTTGAGAGGCAGGAGAGTTTTAGGGACCTAGTTAAGAGGGTCCGGGCAGACAAGAGGGTGTCTCTCTCCCTTTTGTTGACGCTTTTGGGTAAGATGGTGTCCGCTATCAAGGTGACTCCGTGGGCCAGGTTGCACCTTAGGGAGCTACAATGGTTCCTTCTCCCCTTCCAGAAGGTGGGGAAAGGATCCTCTCGGGCGAAGGTCAGTGTCCTGCCCGTGGTTTTACGGTCACTCCTGTGGTGGCGGTCCCCAGCGTTAGGCAAAGGAGAGGTTTTCGGCTGATAGGCGAGTTCAACCCAGTCTGGCTGATGTCTCCAGCCAACGAGAAAGCACGTATCAGGTAAGAACCAACGTACCATTTCAGTGTGAAACAGCAGTTGTTGTTAGTCAATCAATCATGAAGTTGTGTCCGACCCATTGCAACCCCATGGACAATGTTCCTCCAGGCCTTCCTGTCCTCTACCATCCCCCGGGGTCCCATTTAGGCTCACGCTGACCACTTCAGTGACTCCATCTATCCACCTCAATTTGCATCATGATTGATCAAAATTGGAATGTTCTATATCAGATGAGACAAGTCTGTCTTTTGATTGACATGCAGAAAAGAAATTACAAAAATCACAATATGTATACCATATGGTCTAAAGATGTGAAATAAAAGTGATGCTTTGCTCTTTTCTTTCAGGTTGACAATTACATCTTTTCTAGTATAATCTCAATAAAGAAGAAATTTATGTGTTTTCAAACTTGTATGGGAGGGAGGGACACATCATTAGAAATTTCTTTTGCCTTTCTTTAAAAAATTTTTCTGTTTAAATGGTATGACTCAAACTCCCTTAAGACAAAGTCTATCTGGAATCTGCTATTTTGTATATAATTGTGATTAACAGCTGTTGTCCAGTGGTATGGGACAACTTGCTGCAGGACACTTCAACAATTTAAGTATTTAACATAATTTTAAGAACATTTTAATTTTTGTCATTCATATTTCATTTCGTCCCTCCTTTTGCATCCTTTCTTTAATGATTCTATTTCATTTCTTTGATACTAGTGTAACTCTTCTCCTGCAGTGAGTTGGCCATGGTGAATTGTCCCACAGCAAATTGGTCATGCTGAGTTGGCCACACTGAGTTGTCCTAGACCCATTGTCCAGAGGCTGTAATCTAGCTCTGTACTGGTACATACCATTGGAGATTTCCTGAAGAAAAGCTTTGCCATAGGTGAACAGAAATGGCAAATAGTTGTATAACTTTCATTGTAACTTTAGGTTACAGTGATTGATTAAGTCATCAAGCTGATGTCAACTCTCAGGAACCACATAGATACATTATCTCCATGACAATCTGTCTCCAATTGATCTTTCAGATCTTCCAATGATCTGATAATCAATGCTATAATGAGTCTAATATTGCTGCTGGTTATCCTCTTTCTTTCCTTCAGCCTTCCTGAGATTGTAGTTTTTGAAGCAAACAAGAAAGATGCCTGCTAGAATAAAATACAAAGTTTGTGTATGGTTTTCACTTTCATTAAAATTTCATTAAAATTTTGAATAGATTAATTATTGTTAGCTTGCAGACCTTTTATTACCCAACTAGGTAACATCATCAGTGCTAAAAGGAAGTGGGGTTTGCTTTCTGCTTACATATAATAGCTTGCCCTCTCAGTATGGGTGACAGTATGGGTTGTTGGTTACTTGATTAGACTGTTGCTTATTCTTTGGTTGTTTGTCTGAGTTCCTTGGTTGAGGTATTGTTTACTGCTTGATTCTTGGTCTAGTATTAATTTCAGTGTTAATCTCTGTTTATCTGGATGTTGATTGATAGAGAGGAGGTGTTTTGGCCTTGCTTCCTTTTAGATTTTTGATTGTCTCCTTTGAATGGTATGTAGATGTTTGTTTTATCTCTATGTATATATGGCTAATATATCTTGAGTGCCAAGATTCCAGGAATTCTCTAACATTTTTGGATTTAGCTTAGTGTAGGATATTCAAATTTTAATTCAACCCTGAGCTGTAAATATTATCTTCTATTGAGAATTTTATTCATGTACTTCATAGCTAATTAATTGGGCTAATTTCCAACTTCAATTGGAAATTGACTTACTTATATAAGAAAGATAATTAAGGAGTCTTCCATCACTATTTGCTGAAGCTCCCTATTGCTACTTCATTCCTTACAACTTGCCTATGTTAGAAGAATTCTTCATGGATTTTTGGCCTTCCTTTTGTGGAATTACTGGTGTGTAATATTAAGATGATTTAATCATCATGTTCCCAAATTTAAACCATGATGTCTCTTTGAATCTTCATTCCTGGCCATGTAGCTACTTGAATGGCTATTTATTTATTAGTAACCATTTTGGGGATTCTATTAAGAAAAATGTGTTGAAGATCTTAAGTAGCCTTTAATTATAGGTGCTTCATTTGGAACCAAATATAGAGAGGTGCAAGCTACATGTATGATTAATAGAGTGGATTCAAGGTAAGTTAACCACTTTCAACATTTTAAGTTAACAAGTCACTAAATAGAATCTTGATGTTAAAATGAAAATATTTTCTTTTCCCTGGGCCATAGGAGGGTTCAGCTTGGTAGTTCCATCATACCCGTGGCCCTATTCTCATTAAATTTATTATAGATTTTTTAATTTGCTCAAGTTTTAAGTGTGATTTACCAAAGTTGAATCTAAGAACTCCTTAATCCTAAATGATCCCGTGATAATTTCATTCATACCGTTGAAGAAGCATTTGTAGGCTGCTGGAAATTTGTTTCCCTGCCTTAGCTGTGTTGCGAATGAGCATTTTCTCCAACCCTCTTTTAAATTGATTCTCCAGATCTTCTAGATTTAATTCCTCAAAAGACTAAAGAACTAGACCTACCAATCTACCAACCAATAACTATACCAAGGTTATATTCTTGTTTAACTATTCCTAGCATGTTCTATAAATTTACAGTTTCCCTTTCCCAGGTATAGTTCCAAAATTGCCTCTAACTCTAATAATTTGTGAAGTTCACTGAGAGTATTCTCACTTTGAAGAAGCAGCTCTTGCTGAAAAGCACCTTTGCCCTTCACAAATAAATATGCTGACAAATAGAATAGTATTTAGTTTGGCAGAATACATGTTTACAACATATCAAACATATTACATGTTTACAATATATCTATAGTTTGCATTTATTTATTTTTTATTTTAACAGATTTATATGCCGCCCTTCTCCCGAAGGACTCAGGGCGGCGAACGACAACTAGAAACATGCAATAACAGTTAAAATCCAATTTAAAAACCCATTTAAGATCTAAAATAATAAGTAATAAAACCCCAGGAACAGAATCAGCCCATTTGTTGGAACAGCCAAGACTTTAGGTCACAACGGAAAGAGCGGAGGTTGGGCGCCATCCGGAGCTCGGTAGGTAACCCGTTCCAGAAGGTAGGTGCCCCCCCAGAGAACGCCCTGCCCCTGGGTGTCACCAGCCGACATTGTCTGGTTGACGGCACCCTGAGGAGGGCAGGCCTGCGTGAGCGCACGGGACGGTGGGAGGAAGGCAGGAGATGGTCCTGCAAATACCCCGGACCTAAGCCATGGAGGGCTTTATAGGTAACTACCAGCACCTTGAAGTGGATCCGGGGGACCACCGGTAACCAGTGCAGCTCGCGCAGGAGAGGTGTTACATGGAAGTAACAGGGAGCTCCCGTAAAAACCCACGCGGCCGCATTCTGGACCAGTTGGAGCCTCCAACTGCATCAGTTTTAGACCACAGCCAATTATTTCTTTTGTGAGACAGGATACACATACACATAATAAACTTTCTAGCATTATGTTTTGGTAAAAATATAACCAAATGCCTGCCTGCTCTTGTTATAGAGTTTCTTTAAAGGATTTTTGAGGTAAGAAGGATCAGTTCTATTGGCTTGAGCATCTCGATGCATGCTACTTTGGTACTGTTTCTGTCGGCTGTTCCTCTCTACATGTGGAATTCTAGATTTTGACCCTGGAGTCCAGCCCTAGCTTCATCACTGCCAAAAGTCAATTCAGTTTTATATCTTGTTCAAAGATTTCATGTCTAACATCATTACTGCTGCTTTAAGGTCACTGTGCATGCACCATCCTTGATGTTAGCGGCTATACTAAGGAATCAACAGTGTTTCCTTTCCTTCCCCTTTTCAGTTTCATTGGAGAAGTGGGAGACACGATGACAGTAATAAAAGAGTAGATATCAGTGTAATGGAAAGAAGAGCAATATTCTATACTATCAGTCATCACCATATAAAGTGCACTGATCCAAACTGAGGCAACAGTGCTGTTAATTCACTCTTGAGAATTGTTCAGAAATTATTAAAAAAATAGCCTGTAGTAGAGTGGGGAAAGGAAAACAACAGAAGATTGTGAAGAATAACATGGGGATTGATTTTTTTGAATAATTGGTGAGAAGTAACTGAGTGAAAAGTAACAGAGGCACCACAGATCTTTTCCAGTATTTTTCTGTAGTTAATCTGTCCCAATTGTGAAAGATTTTTTGAATTCTGTATTTAGAGGTTAAAGTTAATCAGCTAATCAGTATTAATGCTGGCTTTATCATTCCTGTGGGAAATGGTACATCTTAAGTAGGCTGAGCTGATAGCCCCCGATGTGCAATTAGAAAGGGCATCAATTGTTTTTAAAGATAGGTTCTAAAAATATATTTTTTTTCATGAAGGATACTCTGATTCACATATATTGGCTCTATACCTATATAGTATCTACTTGCTATCTTCCACAGCTAAACGTTTGGTGGGAGTCATCCTTCTCTAATGCATACAGTTGAAGATGTATATGAAGCTACTTAAGTTCGTGCAAAGAACTGTTTTATCTTTTCCTCCATTTTGAACAAGTAGCTTTTCTTCCATGTTCTAAAGCTAAAACAAAAATAAAAACCTGCAGATACTTTTAAAAGTAATTCATGATGGGGCTGAAGTGGCTTTTCAACAGAAAGCAAATGTAACACCTCTTTTGTTTCTAGTTTTATTTTCTTATTGTCAGTTCTAACTGTTGGGTTGTGTTTTTATTACCTATGTAGTGTTTGTTTCTTCTTTCATTCTAAACTGTTCTTATTCTTTATCATTTGTATGTTTCTGTAACTATACTTTGCCTCCCATCTTTCATTATGTATGAGACAAACCTACACTGCTTTCTACTGAAAGCTGTTGTGAAATAGTTTTCTGTTTCTGATTTTACCAATATTTTTTTCTGAAAATGTTAAAACTATGGTAAAGGATAGTAACAACAAAGCATTTACAGGTCTCAGCATAGTCCAATCTTGTTGAAAGATATTTAAAGGCAATGTATTGTTAAATTAGTTAGGTTCCCCGCCCCAGAATATATTATTATTCATTTGGGAGAGGCAAGTTAGAATTATTCTGCATTTTGTTGAAGTGCAGGTTTTTTAAAAAAAGGATCTTTGAAAAGAACGTACTTTAATTTGCTGCATTTCATGCAATTTTTGTAATTATTGAACATAATATAAATATACAGTATGTTCTTAATATTTTGTTAAGGTTGTAGAATTCTGTGTTTTAAGAAAATAGTCATACAAATAATAAGGAAAATTGTATTTATATGATATTGATATCAAGAAAATCCAAAATCCATTGTATATATTCATGTATAATTGAGTGATAATATTTCTGAGATTTATAATAGGACAATGATTAAGGATAAAAGATAGTATAGATTCATTTTTTTTTTATTATTATTATATAGCTAAATTAAACAATCTTTTGGTATCTCAATTTTGAGTTGGGGAGTTTCTTAGACATTTAAAATTCTTGGAATTGCAAATATAAATAGATTTTTTTAAAAATACATTGGAAATTCACATTTTTTATTATTATTTCCTTTTCAGTAGAATATGTGACTGTAATTTATCTTTGGCAAAGATAAAGAGAAAACATGCTTCTTAAGCACAGTATGAATTGAAGGAATTTTTTCTTCTACAAGGCTATCATATACTAGTGAATAAATTATTTATTTTAGATAACACATTTTGTATTCCTTGTGTAATTGTTTGTATACTGATTAGGATGAAAGTGTTACTGAATAAGGCTATATGTATACTTTTAGGTATAACACAGAGCTGCCTTCAGCTCTTAGATAAAAGGTCAGATTTTAGTAAACTGGTTAATAAGACATAAATATAGACATTTCATATGATGTACCATGTAAATGTAAACCTTTGTAGTTACACGTTTTTGCAGCTGGAGAATTGTTTTAAAAGGCATGTAATTTATTAGCTATTGGTAGCTACTTTATTGCTTTGCCGCACTGCAGTAATAAATAAAAGAAAGTGAACTGATTTTACAAATGGCACACAAGGTGCACATTTTGTGAAAAAAAGTCTTTTTTTTAAGAATTGGCATTAAATCCTTTTTTTGTGATGACAAAGAGGCTAAGAGTGCAAACTGTATTTTCTGTTTATCGAAAACAGAGTCTTTTTTTCTCGAGGGCATTTTTTCCTATGATCATCAAGGGATTTCAAAAGCAATAAAGTGTGGAATCATTGTTCGACTTGAACAGTATTAAAACTTAGGTTTTAATTTTGGTGAAGTAATAAGATTTGAACCTGTCTCATGTTACAGCACTGTAAGGCATTTAGCAATTGTATTTTAAAGGAGGTTTTTAAAATGCATCTCACTTGTAGGATAACAGTCTGTCTAATAATTAATAGCATCTTCTTGGTATGAACTGCTTTTTTCATATCAGCTATTTAGGTTTGTTAGTAAACATTACAATAACTGTAAGGATATTAATTCCTAATGAAGCAAATATCTATTTTTTTCTTCTTCTGTCCAATTGCTGTTGAGCTTATATTGCTAATAATGTTTAGAGATACTGTTTGCTAGTGTTATTTGAAAATCCAAATAGATATCATGATTAGAGCAGCAATATATCCTATTCAGATATCAATATAGCAAGTAATAAAATATTAATCATTTAGCAAAGTAGCATTACGTAAATGCATTGTTTTCTTACATGTTGCAACTGTGACAGTGACATCTGACTTGTTTTGTAAAAGCTACATAAAGATATAAACTGTAACAATCTGTACCTGTCCAATGGTGTGTAGATAATTAATCTTTTATTATTCTAATGGGACTTGCTCAAAGTGGCTACAGATATTTAATTTCAGAAAACCAAGCTGTGATCTTTCAGGAAGATACACATACTAACTGCCTCAATTAGCCATAAGGATTTTTTCCCCCCTTTCATTTTAATAGATGGCCAAACTATAAATATTAGAGGATCTGAAATAAATCAACATATTATCATAGGGATACAATGTGTGAGAGCTATTGGTGTTTGGGAACCTTTGACAGATAGTTTGGATGAGGCAGATTGTCCGCCTTTCGTATCTGGCCTCCATTACTATGCCTGCAGGCAGTTTAGTCTTATAGTTGTATACTGATGTCAGAATTACTACTGAGTGGCTAGCAATGACAGATGTCTATAATTACAGGCAGTGCTTCTAGTAGTTCAAAAGACCCAGCCTATGTTGAACAATTATCTTATTTCTGGTCTGCCGAAGAGTAGTGTTCAAATTGCTAGTATTAACTATGGTATGTTTTCTGCCTTCCCCCAAGGCTTGGATATAAATGTGTAAAAAGCATTTTATTATATATCTTAAGCAGGAGTTTTCATACATATTGTTGATTATGAACAGTTCTCCACTATGCATGTGGTTTGTGCTCTCATCCATTAGGAAATTATAATTTTTCTAAGTCATCAGTTTTGCAACAATCAATAAGACATTTGTTTAGCAGTGCTTGCAGGATATAGGGGAACCTTATATCCTCAGGTACTAGAAACTGGTTGTTTTCCTCTCTGCTGAAGACATTTTGCATATGGATGACAGCATCCACATATGCAGCCATGAACATAAGCTCCTTTGTAAATGACCTTCAGCATTGTTGAAATGGGATGATCCTCTTTCTCTGCCAAGCACAGTTTCCCAATTATGTCATTAGTTTCAGTGATGCCTTAATTGATATAATATAGCTTACTTTGTCGCAGTTATCAGGATCAGCCTGGTAAGTCCGTTAAAGTTTTTGTTGAAAGGAAAGAGACAGAAACAAGGAATAATGTTCTTGTCAGTTCCAATGTGATTTTTGAATAGGGAGAAATAATAATGTAATACATTGCATAAGAATATCCAAGAAAGTAATAAATAAATGGTGTTAGTTAGGCAAGCTAATGATATAGAGGGAAGAAGTCAATGCTCATAACCCATGCTTCAGTGCTTTGCGTGCAAAAAGTTCCAAGTCCATACCTCATATTGTAAGTAGGGCTAAAAAAGATTCCTGTCTTTGATCTTCACAAACTTGTCATCTACTGTAGACACTAATGAGCTAGATAGCCAAGTACTGTGACACAGTGTTGCGGGAGTTTAATTAGACCCAGCTTCCGCAACCAGGCATTCTTCAGCTATGTCACCAGAGTTGTTACTGAAACCTCACTTATGCTTGCAGATTTCTCAGAAGATAGCGATAGACTTGGTCTAATTCTTAATTTTGAGATCATCCAAGATCAGACATACACAATTGAATAGGGATCCTGGACAAAGAAACATAAAACTAGATTTCAAAGATTTGTTAGAGATGAAAATGCACCGAAAGTAGTTACATTATACATCTCAAAATCCTGTTTTCATCTTCCTTCATACTCAGGATAGTTGTCAATACAATTATAGTGCTGTTAGCATTTAAACTGCTTTTCCTCCCATCACTATGGCAGGAAAATTATTTGCATGTTATTTGTATCCTTTATCACTATTATTTTATTTCCAAAATAATCTGCAATTTAACATTAGGTGAAGATTTCTCTATGTTGTGGAGGTGTTTAGACCTGACCAGCATGGCCAGTTATCAGGGTTATAGTATGAGTCCAAAGAAATTAAATATTACCCATTTGTAATTTACTTCTTATATAAATTGCTGGTCACCTTGTGAGTTTAGTTGCATGGATGGGGAGGGGTCCTAGTTTTTCCTTTTTTAATTGCTACTTTTTATCTTGCTGAAAACAGCAGTAATTTCAAATTAGCTTATTTTCAATTGACATGAAGTATGTGAATTTTATATTCTGGCTACCTATGCCTGAACAGGTATATTCACATATAAAAGTAAGAAACAACCTAAGGAAATAGCAAAGTAAGATGTGAACCATCATGTTTTTCTTCATTTCTTCCATTCTGCTTACCTTCTCTCTGAACTTGGCTGGAAATAGTTTGTTTCCCATGACAAAAAATATATATGTAATAATGGTGTCTGTAACAATGTCCTTTTTGCCAGCAAAGCCTGAATAAAGTTCAGAAAGTGGTAAGATCTAAAATATTTATGCTGGACCTCTGGGTAATAACTTTCCTGTAATTTTGTGAAGATTCGCTATCGCAAACCTTAATTCATTATTATAGCTCTTACAAAACACAAAACCAATGCTTTCTGGTATTTTCGTATTTGCACAGTGTGAAGGATTCATTGTTCTAGTTTAATTTGTTTCATGTGGTGTTTTTGAGTACATTCCATACAGAGCAGTTATTGAATTTCTCTGACTGTCATTATATACCCGAACAACCTTTAGGAACTCTCATTCTCCATCTCCAGTTTTATAATATGCTTCATATTTTAAGGATTGACATAATTAGCTGCTGCTTTTTAGCTAAATATATCTGGGGCCAAAGGATTATATTAACATTATTGTAGTGGAACTTTAATCTGTGTAATGGTTATAACATACTTCCTCAAAGTAAAATTAAATTCAAACTTGAAGTTCAATTTCCATCTCCTACACTCTTTGAATACCATTAGACAAGCAAGATATTCTTTGCAATGAAGAAACAATATAAACAGGGTGTTCTCATTTCTGTGTTGCTAAAGCATTATGGCATTTCAGATATTAATTTGGGAATAATATAGTTAGATGCTGCTTTCTCCTTATCACACTGTTTTATGAGGAGAGATGCAATTTGAATGGAAGTCGTAATTGAACATTATCTTGATTTCAGCCAGTGCTTAAATATTATGGTAAGATTAGAAATTAACAGTCAGATTTTTTTCAGGCTACAGTTCCTGTAAAGCAAATCAGTATGGTCGTGAATTATTGAGGTCATAATCTGAAACTGAAGGGCACCAGATTTCTTAACTCAGATGAAACCATATGTGTTCAGTATGGATTATAAACAATACATTGGGTCATACTGTTCCATGTGCAGTACGCATTTTGCATTACATATTAGTTGAGGTTTATGGGTTTATCTTTTACATCTGCTTTGTTCCTAGTGCTGTCAAGTACTGTGAAAGTTGCATCCCAAACTGTATAATCAGCAAGAATACAAAACCAAATGGAGATATCTGTTCAGAATAGCTTCTATTAGGTTCCATCGGGTTCCATTTTTGAAGATTCTGGGATGAGTCAAGTGAGTCCTCCTATGCTACATGGTGACTCTAGGTGTGAATGTAGTGTCTGGGGGCAAAAAGCGTATTGTATCTACCTGTCTTCTTTCTAAACCTGACCTCCACATTTTGGAAATCTCAAGCAAAAGAAAGTCTCAACTGAAGCATCTAGGTCTGACTTCCTAACTTGATATACTGAGGCTAAATAGTGAGCTACAATGACCATCTCCAGCCAAACTAGATACAGTTGATTTAGGCTGTCTACAGCCTTAATTTACTTCATAACTGAGACCCTGGAATTTGAATACAAAGAGAAGAGAGTCAAATGCATTTCTCTCAATTCTATTCCCAGCAAAAGACATATTCCCTAAAATTCAACTATGACTTTGAGGAGGGGGCGGGGGTACAAAAACAAGGGAAAGGGAAATTACTGCCAGGCCTTTTTCCATTTCTGAGGTTAAAATCCTGTTCTATTCCTATTTTCCTGAGGAACCTCATTATGGAATTCAGTGGCAATAATTTGTAATTTAGTATCCACTGCTTCCTCTCAACTGAGGTTGAAGGTCCATCTGTCCTCTGTTCCCCTGTTCCCCAACTTGCCTTTTCCTGCCTCAGGGGCAACCACCAACTTTAGCGCAAAGGGTGTGGTGGAGCATGAAATTAACAGACATGCCAATACAATTTGGCTGGCCAGCCTTTGCTTTCTTCAAATAGACAAAGTGGAATTTGTGTGGGTGTTCTCTGGTTTTATGATTTTTATTTCCAAACTGACTCTTGGTATTATCTGCGGTGGTACAGTGGTTAGAAAGCAGTACTGCAGGCTACTTCTGCTGATCACTGGCTGCCAGCAGTTTGGCAGTTTGGGTCTCACCGGCTTAAGGTTGACTCAGCCTTCCATCTTCCAAGGATCAGTAAAATGAGGAGCCAGATTGTTGGGGGCAATAGGCTGACTATGTAAACTGCTTAGAGAGGGCTATAAAGCACTGTGAAGCGATATATAAGTCTAAGTGCTATTGTTATTATCTAAACTTTATTTGAAGGCTTTTATTTTTGCGTTTTATGACCTTAATTGTGGCTGTCTAGATGCTGGGCTAGAATTGGAAGATGGTGAGTTTTAGTTCTCCCTTAGACATGAAATTATATTGAACTGGGTTATACATCCTTCAAGAACACTTTTTTCCCATTGAGAATCACATCTGAGGTAGCAGTCTCCATTAGTTGCTACATTGAGAAGGGCCATATAAAAAAGATCAGGTAGGACAGCCTGCTTGCTTCCTTGTCACTGTACGGTGGCCATGCCAACCCTGGTTTGCCTCACAAAATTGATCTTCCTGTGGCTTTTAGATTTCATGGCTTTTAAAGGGATTAAAATCGAAATTTTGTATTCCCGTTTTCCAGTACTTGCAGTCAGCATAGGAATTTTATTGGGGATTACAGGAGTTGTAGTCCAAAATAGAACCTTCAGAGCCATAAAATGTCCACCCCCTACTTCAATGGACTCATTATCTATAGGAAAAACAAATATAATGAAGTTCTATGCAATACCATATAACTTGTAGTTTATATGGTCATTTTCAACTATCCTAATTTAAGAAGCTTCTCTTTCCTAGAACATATTGTTTAACTATATTACTCATTCTGCTGCTTAAAATGAGTTTTCCACCAGTGAAAACAAATCAGATTGTTGTTGTTTAATGAGCTTTTCAATTAACTTATTCAGTGGTTCAGATAAATAGGTTTAAGAGGTAATGATCCTGTTTAGCACTCAGGTTTAACTGTCAAATTGTAGCAGGCGAAGGACATCTCTAGGGATAAGGGTTGACACAGATCTTGATTGGATAATAGAAATCAAAGCTAAAGCATGATCAAAAGGAGTAGCGGAAGCCACAAGGATAACTGTGAATTAAAGTAGTGTTCTCTTGTTTGACATTTCTACCAATGTTTTAAACTCTGTTTTGAATTTTAAACAGAGTTTTAAACATAACTCATTCTCTCTTTTTTCTTTCCTTTCTCCCTTAAAGTTGCAAGTAGAGATATATGTTTTTTATTTCAAGTCTGAAACAAGCACATAGCCTTCCCGATGTTCTGTTGAACTATCCCTGAACAGGTTTCATTTGGCAGAAACAAAACTGCTGTGATCCTGAAATCATTTGACAGACCGATTAAGAGAAGTCCGGGCATGTGTTGCCCTCTCTTTTCCTTCAGGTCAACCTGCCTCTCCAATTTTACTAATACTTTGCCTTGTTGGCCTGGCTGCTTGATGCTGCTACTGATATTCCAATGTGGCAATTCCTACTAGCTCACAAGCCTTCCCTATTCCCCCCCCCCCAGATGTTGACAATGGGCTGGGCAGTATATCCCATTGGCCCACCTGCGTCCTGACCTTCCCAATGTTTTCTCTGTTCTCTTCAGCTGTTGCTGTTGATGCTCTTGGTTTTTCTTTCACTGTTAACTCACACCCTGAAATCATTTTTGCCTCAAACAACTCTCTTTCAATCCATATCTTGGGCAAAACAACTTTCTTTATCTGGACCAGTTACACATGTTTCCCTCTGTGTATGAAACCACCCCAGACCACTTATTCTATGCATGTTTATTGTTGGTTTGTTAATGAATCATTTTGCACATATAGTATCTAGTTACATATATTGCAAAGGGTGAAACAGAAGCATGTATTACTAAGAATAAAGAGAATAAAGACTATATTTTACTAGTGAAATGCTACCTCTTGTGGTATCTTCTTCTTTGCCACTGGGGATCGTATATTAAAACACTACGGAACCAATGTTTGAATGAATGATTGTCTGTTGCAGTGAAATTATGGTTCGGAACATGCCTGAACAAACAGATCTGATACTGTAAATGAAATTGTAATTTATGTACAAGTGATAGATATTTTGCAGAATAATACAGTTGGAGAGATAGCTGGCTTAAGACAACTTTTTCATTTGATCTTCATGATTCATAGTATTAAATTTCAAAATTACCAGTATGTTCAAATACTTGACCATTTCTTTGACCACTATATACTGTAGTACTTGGTTATACATACTCATATCTTCATAACTACTTTGTTCTACTATAGTGATGAGTTCTTCATGGGGCTGCCTTTTAAGACCATATAGAAGGATCAATTTACAACTAAAGTTGGCTACTAGTTGAATATTTTAAATTTGCAGCGATAGACACATCCTATCAATTTTAGGAAAGCATATAGAATATAGAAGGGGGCCAGCAGCTGAAGGCAGGATAAGAAGTAGTGAATGGAAACTAATCAAGGAGAGAAGCAACCTAGAACTAAGGAGAAATTTCCTGACAGTGAGAACAATTAAACAGTGGAACAACTTGCCTCCAGAAATTGTGAATGCTCCAACACTGCAAGCTTTTAAGAAGAGATTGGAGAACCATTTGTCTGAAATTGTGTAGGGTTTCCTGCCTGAGCAGGGGATTGGACTAGAAGACTTCCAAGGTCCCTCCCAACTCTATTATTCTGGAAGGAAGACAAGAAATTAAAGAGCCTGCAATTAATGATGTAGAAGAAGAAAAAATACAGTTCCATTCCAGGAACACCTAAATTTATAGTATTAAAGCTGTGATCTTATGCACATTTATCAGAGAACAGATCTCACTGAACTGCTTTGACTACACATGTGTAGAAAATTAATTTACACAATATTTATGGTCATTGTCGATCCTTTCCAATCTACTTATAATTAGAACCAGCTTCTTGGAAATGAAAAATTAGTTTTATTTCCTAATGTAACAGACTAGAGAATAAGAATTAGGAGCAGAGACTAAAATATTGTTGGTCTGGAACTTCAGTCTTTAAATCCCAAGTAGAAATGAACAATTAAATATTTTAAAATTCATAGCATGTTACTTAAATGCCACTCTTTATTTTTCTTTCAGGTTTATGCTCGAATGTCTGAAGTCTTGGGAATAACTGATGACAATCAAGTTTTAGAAACATTTATGTCAAAAATGTGAGTTTATGTCTGAGTTATTGTATACAATTGTTTTTGTTGCCAGAATTTATGATTTAAATATTAAATTTAATGCATGTCAATGTTAAATATCAATCTTTAAATTTTCAATTTCAGATTACCAGTACATGTGTATGCAATCCATATTATCACCCAGTCTGTTCTTCACTATCACTGGTTAACAGTTTCTGTTACTTCATTTGATTGAAATTTGAAAGTTTGCTATTTTTCATATTTTCCTTTTATATATAATTTTAAATTTTACTTTAAACTTTCCTTTAAATATATTGAAAAATTAGAAAAATATTAACTTTTTCTTCCACTTTAGTAATTACATTAATTAAAACTATTTATGATAAGCTTGACATTAAAAGAGAAGAGGAGAAGCAAATTTTTAAAAAGTGTAGCAGCTTCCAGGATTATTACTATGTATGCAATCACTTGCACCTGTCCTGCTGAAGACTTCATTTTGTGTAGAGTTTTTGTATTATATATATACTTATATTTCATTAGAATATATCTTTATAAACATTTTCTTTTTAATATTTTAGTGTTACAAACCTTAAATATTGGGGGACATGTGAGCCTGTGATTTCAAGAACACTTCAGTTTTTAAATGATCTTTCTGTTGGATATCCTTTTAATTGTGTATTATATATGATATCTGAAACTAGACAGTTAAAAAGGGAAATTGAACTTGAATTGAAATTTTAAACAGTCTTAATGTACAGAGATGTTTAACATTAGTCATTTAGTTAGCCTTTTTGATGCATAAAACAGATTTAAAATATTGTCTGTCTTGTATAAAAAGTTATTTGACTTTTTAATGAGCTATCAAACTAATTTCCTGCTTTAATAGGTAAAGTCTGACAACACTAAGTATTAGACTATAGTTAATAACCCACAATGACTGGATGTAAACAGCATGTAAGGCAAAACCAATAAAATGCTCAGTGTTTATCACAGAGGTGAGTAACCTGTAACCCTCCAGATATTGCTGAGCTTCAATTCCCAGCAGTTCCATTCAGTATTACCAGTAGTGAAGGATGCTGGGAGCAATAGTTCAGAATTATACAAGAATCCATCCGTTGCTAAATCTTAGTATGCTGTGTGAATTAAGCTACTCCATTCATTCATTCATTCATTCATTCATTCATTCATTCATTCATTCATTTCTTTCTTTAAATGTATTATGGCTGCCCACTCCAGCAGCCTCTGTGCAGCTTACAAAATCTAATACTAAGTTAAAACAATTTAAAAACATAGACAAAACGAAACAAAACAGCCTGAACTAAGAACAGTCATGAAAATGCAATGCCACAGCTGTCTTCCCCAATACATTAACCCCAGGTTAGGGACCAAAACTAGATTTTTCAAAGACCCAAGAGATTGGTCACCATTTGTATCTTTGGGGAGATGCTGTTCTAAAGGGTGGGAGCTGGAACAGAGATATTTCCTTAGTCCTACAAGATGGCAACAGTGAGGCTGGTGTTCTAAAAGGCAGTAATTCTTATATTCCTGTAATATGATCCTCTTAATATTCCACCCTGAGTGAAATATTTGGAATACACTCAATGCTGAAATTCACTAGGACTTTACAGAGTGAACATTCCCTGGGAATTCAGTCTCATCAGACCCACTGAGGAAGTAACCATGTCCTGGGCATGACTTGTGGGACTGCGGTCCTGATTCTTGATCCATCCACTAAGAAATAGATTTGATTCACACAGAATGTGAACTTACTGTTAGATAAGCTCACTTCAGAATCTATAAATAGTCTAGTTTCTTCACTCCTCAAGAACTACAATGAAAACACACCCTTTCTCTCAGTTGTTATGCTCAGAGCCATCTCAAAAAACCTCTCCCACCACTGTTGTGCAAACTTGAAGGTTCCTAGAAAGCAGGAAAAAAAGAAAAGCTTTCTTGTCTATCATTTATGTACCCTTTCCAAGAAATACAGACAATATTCATTACTCCAAGGCTCCCTGATGTCACTCTTTCTCTACAAAAAGATATGACTTTCTTTGAATATCCCCTGCTCTTAATATGATAACTCTGCAGGTATTTCATCCTGAAACATTTCATCTTGATAAACAATACTTTTCCGCCTTATATGATTATTTCCACAGATCTCAGGACTCAAGTACCTGGGCCCAGGTTGAGCGTTAGCACTGTAGAATGGAATCCAAAGCACTCTTGTTTCACAAAGCTTTTAATTTTTTATTCTGTCCAGTTCCTTTTTAATTATTGAGATAACATTTCATTCCATGCTTCTTAGTAGATGTCGTTTTTCAGCTGCTGTTGTTTCAGTTTAGTGTTTTGTTCCCTTTGCTGCAAAATGCAATCTTCATTACAGTATAATTTTAATTCTTTTTTTGTATGCCACTTTATTATGTCCTATAGAAAGGGAATGATTTTTTTTTCTTTCAAGGAGTGATGGACATCCACATTTAGTTTACTTGGGGCATACTAAAGATTGTTCTTAGTGCCAGGACAGTTTTTAAACTTTTATGTATTTAATAAGGTCATTTTACACTACAAATTAGTTTAAATGTTAGCAGTTTCTGGAGCTACATTCAGACTTCCACAGTTCATAATTCACTTGTGGGCCTACATTATCATGCATAAGCCATAAAGAGGGATTATTTTTTAACATCTGTTCTACTTGGGTAGGATACTCGGAACATGTTGAAGTAAATACAGTTTTATAACTTTCAATATACATTTTCTGGAAAAAAAACACCTAGTCACTTTTGTCACATACATTTATTCATACATACATACCCTAGCTAGTCAGTCAGATTCAGTTGAGGTGGGACACTCAACGAGGTGTTACATTTTCCACCCTCTTTTATAACTTTCAATGGTATCCTCACCATTTGGTATTTTTCCATTGGAGTGCAATTATACCAGTTCATATGAGAATTATCTTTTGTTCGTAAACCATCTCTTCGTTCCTTATGTTACATAAGCTGAACACTTCCAAAACACACCCTTCTGAATCTTTTAGTGAGTCTTACTTATTACATCATTCATACATGTCAGTTAAACTACAGATAGTCCTCGACTTACAACAGTTCATTTAGTGAGCGTTCAAAGTTAACGGCAGTGAAAAAAGTGACTTGTGACTGTTTTTCACAGTTACAACTTTCCATCATCCCCATGATCATATGATCAAAATTCAGATGCTTGGCAGCTGGTTCATATTTATGACCGTTGTTGTGTCCCGGGGTTATGTGATCATCTTTTGCGACCTTCTGACAAGCAAAGTCGGTGAGGAAGCCAGATTCACTTAACAAGGGGGTTACTAACTTATCAACTGCAATGATCCACTTAACAGCAGAGACAAAAAAGGTCATAAAATGGGGCAAAATTCACTTAACAAATGTCTCACTTAACAGCAGAAATTTTGGACTCAATTGTGGTTGTAAGTTGAGGACTATCTGTAATGCATAGCACAAAATTATATAGCACTAGCAATATGGTAGTTAAAATATGGCCCTATATAAATATATAGGGATGATGGGTGGAAGACAAGAAGCAGATCTAACAGGACACAAGCACAAGATCAGATTTCAGCCTGTTTTTGTAGTGATACAGATTATGAAGTGGAGCTCCTCCTTTGTCCTTATTGCATTTGCCAAGCTGCATTGTTCATAGTGACCAGATCCGTTACTAGAGAAAAATGGAATGAAAAACCTAGTGAGTGTAAATTGTGACCATCTGTTATTCATTCCAGGTTGGAAGTTGAGTGGAGAGGATATGATGATAGTAGGGTAATAATTTTGGATGTTTAGAGCCTGGATGCAAAGAAACAGGCTCAGTTTTGTTAATTCAGAAGCCTGCTGACTCTTAAGACAGTACCAATTTTGGTTCTTTATGGGGTAGCACTTCCCCAAAAGAGTAAATTCACATAATTTTTTTTTAAATTTCTATTTATATCCTGCCCTTCTCCGGAGACTCAGGGCGGCTTACAGTTTTGAACACAACTAAGTGCTCAGCAAATTCCTTCATTCTTTGTATATGCCTGCTTCCAAGTGGCATTTTTACAAAGTCAGCTTATTGCCTCCAACAAGCTGGGTCCTCAATTTACCTACCCTGAAAGGATGGAAGGCTGAGTCAACCTTGGGCCTGGTGAGATTCGAACCAACAGTAATTGCTGGCATTTGGAACTAAACTGAAACATTTAGCCAGAGCATTAATTAGCTGCGCCACCAAGGCCCATTATTGGTGGACCTCTGGAACACAAGGCTTATTGTGGAAGAGCAAGTAGTAGCCATGACCAAAAGAGTCTTCGATAAGCTTTGGCTGGTATGTCTGATGTGCCCTTGTTGTCTATTAGATTTCTTTATGGCATATGTCAGAATGGGCAATGTTCTCTATGGAGGATTCATACCTTCCAGAGCACAAATGTCCATATACCGATCCCTTAACTTCTTCAGTTTTCAGTATTTTTCCAATTGATGGTAAGTGTAACACATTTCTCCAGCCCTAACTCCATTGCAATATCTTAGCTATATATAAAAAGTGTTGAGCAGCAATTCCATTTCAGATGCTGTTTTTCCATACTGCTTCCGATGCTCCATTGTAAAGGAAGTGAGATAGTCTGGCAGATGTTTTTGATGTTTCATAACCATGGCCTGACTTGTTCAAGTATTTTTGACAGAGGAATTAATGCAGTGACAAATGGTAGTGAGTCTCCTTGAAAGATTCCCATCTTAATGTTAATCTCTTCCAGTCTATCACAATTGATCAACAACCATGTCTTCCATTGTGCCGTTGATCTTTGCACAAAGCTTTCGACTGACTCCTCTAATTTCTAGGCACTTGATTATCCAGTCATGTGGCAGGGACTCAAATGCCTTCAGATGCTCCATGTAAAGGAAGTGGGATAGCCTGGCGGACGTTTCTGATGTTTCATAGCCACAGCCTGATTTGTTCAGTGATCCGTGCTACGTTCAACTTGTCTTCCTTCTCTTGCAGTTTTACAGAATCATCTTGTCAGTTAAGAATTGATCTTTTGTTCCTTTGCTGTTAGGTGGTTTCCTTTTTGCTCTGGTAGAAAGAGCTTCTTTTCAATTAGATTATGGGTATCCAACCTTTTGGCTTGCATGGGCCATTTGAGTGAAGAGGAATTGTTTTGGGCCTCATATAATATAGTTAAAGTACTGTGCATAAATCACATAATTAATGTTAAAAGTTTACAATCTTGTGTGGTGGAATTACTAGTGCATGGCCATGGGCCATGCGTTGGATATCCCTGAACTAGAACCATCAATTTTAAAGTTTTGGGTAAGTGCCCTGTAACTGCCTAGTGTTGACCTTTCGTTGGATCTTTCATTGCCAAGTAGGTTTTACCAGATGTTAACCATTCTTCAATTTTAGACCCTTGTTATATTATTATTACTATTAAGATTATTCATTGCTGTAGTATTTTTGTTCTTTCTTTAATAACCCTTTTAGTTGACAGATAATTTTACTCAGTTATTTGATTTAATAAGCAGTATAAAAAGTTCTTAGCTTATATACAAAATCAGATTAGCTTTGCAAATTATTTCCTTAATTGGCTGCATGAAATGAACATTATTTTGAATAAATAAAATGTTGCCAACTAATAAATCACCCCAAATTACATAATTTTTATCTTCTACCTGTTTTAAGTGGATGTAGCATAGTAAAGCTAACCTAACTGTTGTTTCATTTTATTCTTGGGTGTTAGTATTAGTTAAGTTTAAAATTGTATTTCTTGGCAAATGAGAAAAGAATTCAGAAGTATTAAGACACCCACTTTTGTGCTAGAATTTAATATGCAACTTTTTATTGGAAAATAATCGTCCTTGTCTGGCAAAATCCACCATGCAATATTTCTGTTAGTAGACATAATGTAATAAAGGCAGGGAGGGCTATTTATCACAACAAATTTTGAGGATTTCAGGATTCTTTTTATTATTTTAATATATTTCTTTGGTATTAAATCAGAAAAATGATAAATTACACCTGTCGAGGTTGCTTTTCCTTTTTGCTGGAAAATGATGAACAACCCAATTTTGCTGGTCATTTTGGCTTTTACCAGTACATATTTTTTTCCTCTTACAAATTTATTGGCTCAGCTTTTAAAGAATAATACTAAAGTACTTTTTATTTCTTACATATGAAGTGTTTATAAATACTTCTGGTATTGCAAACGGTGACCTTTATAACATTGCATTAGTTTATCAGAACAACTCTGGCTGTAGTGCTCACTTAACACAAGCATGCTTCATTCTGATGGGGATTATGCCATTGTGGTAGGTTGAGGATTAAGCTCCCATTAGGTATATAAAATTTTGTGAAAAGCACTGGAATTTTTTAGGACATCACATTCCATTGATTCATTTTCAAAACACAGAGTACATTAAATTGTGATTAATTTAAGAGGCTAAAAATAATTAGTTTATTTTTAAATGCCTTCTCATTGTTTAATTCATTCATATGTATATAATGTCCTTTCAGTAACAATTGCCATGTGTGACTTGAAATTGCTGCTTTTATTATGCATAAGGATTATTTATTGCCATGCGGGGTATGTTACACTTTAAAAATAATTTTAGAAAGGATAAAAGAGAGGAAAGGGGAGAAATTTTAAGCAACAAGAGGCAACAAATGATTTGTGTTGCTGTCTTCTTTTGTATTATTTTAACACTTTTTCCAAGCTTGCATATTTAGAGATATATTAGCCCAATTTGATTTTAAGGCTCGGTTATTTGAATTATAAATCATTACGTCCCTTCTAGCTTGATCAGTCATGGAATAGCTTTGAATTCATTTACATAATGGAATGTGTTAGTATTTCTTTTATGTTGGTGCAGCAGTGCTGCTTTCATGTATTCTCTTTTGTTTCTAATAATTAACTTTATCATAATGTTTCCTGTAAGTGGGCCTGTATACTTCTGTGTGTGTGTGTGTGTGCTGCTTTTGTTTGTTTTTGTGAAGTTACTGCATGCAAATGATTCTTTTACAATTTGGGGTTTCTACTTCTTCATGTTTACATTGACTGAAACTTTTCTTTAGATTTAAGAAAGATAAAGCTCTCAAATGTTTGGTTTGGGTTGGCAATTTGCATTAATATTTAATAATTGAAAAAAATCTGGAAAAAAAATAAAATGAACATTTTAAAATCTTATCTATTACCAAAAAGAAGACAGCTTACTTAAAACTTGGGTTATTGAGCAATGAACCATGTAGTGGTCTGATCCTGGTTTCCCCAATCTGGTACTTCCCAGGAGGATTGAGACAACAATCCCAGAATTCTCAGTTTTATTTGCAACCTATCTTCTAGGAGCTTCCAGCTCAAGAAGGTTGGTAATTCTTTACATTGATGTAATAAAGATAAAAATTATGGCCATTTTCCAGTATTGATTTTAAGTGGTATTGATAATTATCATGAGTTTATGATCATGAAATCTAACCAGTCCCTTTTGTTTAAATATGCTACATGTTTATAACATGAATTATCGCCATTATGTAAATAGTATTAAAAGTAAGTGTCCAAATTTAAGGACAGATAAGATGTATGCAGGTGAAACCACAAAGATGCAGATGTACACTTGAGATAAAAGGAAATATAAGTATTTTCATATTTTCATTTTAATTTAAATAATTTCCAGATTGCCAGTAAAATATTTCAGTAAAGGTCAGTTTACTGCTACAATTTCAGTTCTATTCCTACATCCTGGATACTGTAATGGGTGGTTCACAGATTGATGATAATTCAGGACTCAGTGTTATGAACCTACAAACTCTTCTGTTATCAGTAAAAAGAAATGCTTCCCTTCTTGTGCCCCAAAAAAATCATTACAAAAAAGTGAGAAAGCTCTATCCTAAGGAGAATAAGACAGGAATAATTCAGTTACTGAACTTCTTGTAACCCTCTCCCTTTCATCTCAATACTTTTTTAAAGGAAGATTCTAAGAATCTTTGTTCATAGAATCATAGAGCTGGAAGCGATCTTGGTGGTTTTCTAGTCCAACCTTCCCAAGACAAGAATGCTTATTCCATCCCAAACAAATGGTTATCCAATCTTTTCCTGAAAACCTCCAGCAATGGAGCGCTCACAATATTGGGAGGAAAGCTGTTCCATTGACTAATTGTTCTCACTGTCAAGACATTTCTCTTAAATTCTAGATTGGATCTCCCTCTGACTAGCTTCCATCCATTGCTTCTTGCTTGCCTTCAGGTGCTTTGGAGAATAAATCAGTCCCCTCTTTCCTGTGACATTCCTTCAAATATTGGAAGACGGCTATCCTATCATATTAAGGCTTTTCTTCATTAGACTAAAGTTATTAGTTCCCTTAGATGTTCATCATCTGGTTTAGCCTCCAGACCTCTTATCATCTTTGTTGCTCTTCTCTTTCTAGGGGCTCAGCATCTTTTTTTGTATTGTGGTGACCAGAAATAGACACAATATTCCAAGTGTGCTTTTACTAGTGCAGTCTAGAGAAGTACTATTGTGAGCTTGGTGCTATCCCTTTATTTTGATGCAGCCAAGCACTGCATTGGCTTTTTTGGCAGCTGCAGCATACTGCTGGCTCATACTTAAGTTTTGCTACACCAGGGCTTGTAGAACCCTTTCACAAGTACTACTATTGAGCCAAGTATTGCCTATTTTGTATCTGTATTTGGTTTTTCCTGCATAAGTGAAAAACTTGATTTGTTCTTACCACTGAACTTCATCTTATTGGATAAGACCCAGTGTTCAAGTCTGTCAAGATTCTTCTGAATCTTGAGTCTCTCTTCTAAAGTGTAAGCAGTCGTCCGTCCTCATCCCCCCCTCCCCCCAAAGCTTGGTCTCATTTGCAAATTTGATGAGTGCTTGGATGAATTACATAGTCCAAAAATACATTGTCCAAAAATAACTCCAAAAAGTAAAATTTTCAGTTTTTAAGATTGTTAATGTTTATTAGTATGGATAATGTGATGATTTTGAACTATTTCCCAGTAACGATGCCAACTGTGGTCAAATTGATAAAAGCACCTTCAAATTGAGTTTGATTCTTGGTGACTATAGGAAAGCTCAAATAGTTTGTATTTTTCAACAATCTAGAAATGGATTTGTCTTCTCCAGGATGAATGTATATTTGCTTTTTAATTTCCAAAGGCCATGGAAGATTACTTCTATCCCATTTTTTCCAATGTTGTACATTTCCCACTGATTTCCTTAAAAAAACCCAAGATTTTTTTCACACATGTGCACTCATCTATATACAACTATATACACAATAAGTATATCCATTTATGTTTATCTCGTTTGTTGTTGTGTGTCAGTCAGAATTTTAAATGATGTGTGTGATATTAACAACTTAATTGGACTGTGTTATTTTCCTTAACAAGAAACACTTATATCCTTTTAAAAAAGCTTGTGAAAATAGATGCTGTGAAGTTCATGCTACAAAATCATACGGTAGGCCTTTTAAGTTTGTTTTAATATTTTTTAAACTTGCTAATTTTAAATCATGAATAAATTTATTTTGTTATCTGTTCTTTATCACCAGAGTAAACACTTTCCATTCTTGGGTGTCAATGATAATTATGGTTTGACCGATCTTAGATGCAGAACAACCTTTTATACTGCTCTTACACGTCTCCTCATGGTAGATTTAGGTAAGAATGTGTTCATTTTTTTTCCTTCTGATATTGCACACATTTCTTTACAATGTTCTTAATAATTAGTTCTTAGCATCAGTGCTATTTCTTTCAGCCAAAATAATGCATTCTAGATAATTCTGAAAATATTATGTTGAAATCTAGTAACTTAGATTACATATAAAGAAAGCAAATTTTGAGGTTTGGGGATAAGCATTCATAAAGGGTAAAGTATTAAGTCCTAAAGCAAGTATCAGAATATTCAAATGCATCTTCTTGTTGCAGCTTATCTCAATACACTTATCTCTTTATAACATACATGGACATTCTCTGCGTATATTATTCAGAACTTTCTAGAGCTACATTTTGTACTAGTTACTTTCCATTTTCATCACTGAAAATATAATAATTAAAATTCTAGATAAACCCAATCTAACTATAAAACTTCATAGATAAATTCTAGAATTTTGGAAAATAATATCACAGTTACATCTTTGATCTTTCTCTACCAAGAATTTAGTCCAGCATTGTATTAATCTCTAATTAGATTCTTTGAATTTCTTAAGGTTTTTTTCCCCCAACTACCACAACAGTTACACGTTTGGAATCTTTCTCTTTAATCTGTGACTCCTTAATATATTTTAAGTAGACTCATAGTGTCATTCATTCATTCCAGGGGTGCAATCTAAAAATTTTCACTACCAGTTCTGTGGGCCTGGCTTAATTGGTGGGCTTGGCTTGGTGGTCAGGTGACCGGGTGGGAGTGGCCAAGTCGACATCACTTCTTTGCCCTTTTTTGACCTACAAAAAAGCTCAAAAACCAACTTTCACACTTTACACACACACACA
>JANHFM010000895.1:114337-125489 GCA_032468115.1 Grayia smithii
AGGGGTGTTTTGTGGTATTTAGCAGGCTTTCCCTCGGAAAACGCTGATATATTCCACCTAGGCTAAATCTTCTTGGTCATTTTCCATGCCCATTATTTTTACAGTATTTCTTATCCTAATTAATTCTTATTTTGGAGGGGGACTGTGTATGTATTCTAGAGGTGCTATATTAACAATGTTTGACATATTAGTGTCAAACTTGAAGAGGTTTATAGTGAGAACAAAAAGGACATTATCCAGGCAAAATAACAGTTCTTTCTATTATTTATTTATTTACTTAAACTGCACAGATCAAAGTTCCTCTTCAACTTTCCCACTTTTTTTTCTGTCCCCCCCTCCCCTCCACCCTCTTATTGAGGTAACTCAATATTACATACTATTTGAGTTTTTATGGGACTATTTTGAACAGAATGTTGAGCATCAGTGAAACCTTTAACTATAGGATGTTCATATGTTCTTTGATTCATATATACTATAGTTTCGGCTACATTAGCTTGACAGGAATTGGCGGTAGACAGTATGCTAACTATCCAGTAGTGTTAACTGAAGAAATGTTCCCAGGGTAAAAAAAAGGCTAAGCTCTATTTACATATTTACTAAATATCTCAGGGGTGTCAAACATGCGTTGTCACAGCGGCATCACATGACGTATCAGGACTTTTTTCCCCCTTTCGCTAAACTGGGTGGGGGCGGAGCCCACGGGCTGCAAGTTTGACACCCCTGAAATATCTTCATGGATGTGATAGCTTCACAATTCCCTTTAACTATGATCTTTGTTGACAGAGGTGGTCTATAAAAAAAAATATTTTTTATTTAAATGCAGGTGGTGTTTCAAAGTTCCTTAAAGCCAAACATCTGAGTAGGATTCAGATCAATTCCTAAAATAAAAAAACAAAGAAGAATAGCAACAGGCTATGAAATAATTGCTGGTGACTGCTTTGTCAGTCCATGTGTTTACTAAAAGAAATCACCAGATTTAAGAACATTTCAGGTGTAGCTTTGCATAACCCAAAGTTTTTGTTTATTCACATAATAGCTACTATGTCAAATTATTTAATAATATTCATGTTTATAGTTGTGTCCTCTCCCCTCCTTTTCTTGCAGGAGAAGATGAGGATGAGTTTGAAAACTTCATGCTTCCCCTGACAGTTTCATTTGAAACCTTAGCCCAGATATTTAACAATAGCTTTAAGCAAGAGGAAGCAAAGGTAGGTTACACTCGGAGTAGAAGGAGAAATCTTGCTCATCATAATAAATAGTAGTTTAAAATATGTAAAATTAATCACATTTAAATCCTATTGAATTCAGTGGAAGTGAGTTATGAATAATTCTATTCTCCTTTTGACATCCATATGATCAGTTTTGGCTACATTGTTGATTTTTTTCTTATCCTTGCCTTTATTTATGGAACACTGTCTTTTAAAAGCAGATATTCCATAAGAAAATTCTGTAACTGCTGGACTTTCAGGTGTGATGCTACACTCCCCATGGAAAGGGGAAGGTCTGAAATCTACATCTTAAGAGCCTTGCAAAGCATTGACAGGGTACAATAGTAGATCAGAGAGCTGTGCTTCTTTTCCTTTACTTACCATGCCTCTGACTCTCATCCTGACTTGACACATGCCTTGTAGCTTGGTCAAAACAAGTTGAAGGGGCCACAGCAAATGTAACTAATCACTGGTCTGTGTTGATTGCCCAAAGAGAAGAGTAAAGGCTTTGTCATCCAGTGCAGAGAGTAGGATTCCATTGGGGATTTTTTTCCCTCAAGAACTTTATTCATAAAAAGATGAAATTAAAGATGGCACTGCACACAAAAATATCATGAGCTCCCTTTTCCCCATTAGATTTAATAAGAGACATATATGACATTATGCAGTCAATTTATTTATTCCCTTCACTTCCTTTATAGCAACAAGTAGACAAGGTTTAAAACATGATGTTGCATTATAGTTTTCCTTACTAAATAGGAGCCAGACATATGATTGGTGTTTTTAGTTGTAGTCCTGTAGTCTACACGTTTTCCCTGCTGATTACTGCTTTTGAACAAGATCTAAAATAAATGTTTAGCATCCTTTCCTTGTGTAATTTTGTCTCTTGCATATTAAATACTTGGGAGCTTGTGTGCTCATCTGTCTGTTTAATTTACATATTACAGTTGGGTGTGAGTAGATTTATAGAGGACCCAGACATATATGTACAAGCTAAAAACATTGCTTAGAATATCTCTTCTAAACAAGAATTTAATATATAAATCAAGAGTTTATTAAATGGCTGGGCATATATGTATAAATAGGAACTGGTCTTGAAGTATTACATTCTTAAACCCAACAAAGTGATTAGGATAACTGATAGCTAAATAAGGTTTTTATGTGCCTGTGGGAGCCATATTAGGATTGATTTGACAAGTCAGTTCAGCTGTGGCAACAGTCATATTATCTAGCACAACATTATGTTTTATTAGTAAAATCCTTAAGTGTAGCAAGCTGTTTGTGTCAAAACAACAGTATATTTTAAGGGGAGAAAAGACTTGCTAAGTGGAAGCTGCATTATCAGGAACAAAACACATTAGCATAGCATTACATTAAATAAATTGCATTCTTCTATTATGAACAAACAGTTAACCATGCACTCTAGAGTGGCTATTTCAGATATGTTGTGTAATATTCCTAGAAGCTCTATCAGTATTTTTTCTTTAGCATTTTAAAGTGTGATGGGAGACTTGGTAGCATCATTGCTATTTTTCCTTCTCTGATGCATTTCAAGAGAACATAAGCCCCAATTCAGAGAGCTATATATTAATTCCACAGATTCAGAGAATTTCTGAGCTACTTATTCAAAGAGTTCTCCACTCCACTTTGCTAGCTTTAGGAAATTTAAGGGAAGTTAAAAATGATTCTGGGACAGAGCCAAGACACTTTGCTGCTTGAGAAAAAGGACAAGAAGACACTGCTGCCATTCCCTTATTATATGGAAGCTGCCATACAGAAGCAATTGAATCCCAGTTCAGTACTTGTAAGGGGAAGCAAGCTAGCTTGTAGAGGTGAAAAGGAAAAAGCCATATGGGATATCTTCCCTTCCAAACATAGAAGACATGAAGTTCTAGAAAACATAGTCACTGGGGAGGTTCCTCCTCCTGCTGCTGCTACTACTACTACTACTATTAATCATCATCATCATCATCATATTGCAGCATCTCCTGACTGAAGGATCTTTCTTACTTTGCAGTGTGATAGGGCATAGTATCAAATGCATCTGGTGAATTTATGGATGTACTAGTAAAAAAGCCCAAAACTTACTTGATTTGATTTGATTTATATGGCTACATAACATTTAAAAGATGCTGCTCCGGACAGCATATACCCATATAAACAGAATTATATTTTTGTTTTATTTTTATTTGTATCCCATCATTATTATTTTTTACAAATAACTGAAGGTGGCGAATATATCCAACTTTCCTCCTCCCATTTTCCCGACAACAACAACCCTGTGAGGTGGGTTGGGCTGAGAGTGAGTGACTGGCCTAAAGTCATTAGCTGGCTTTCATGGGCAACACGGGATGTGAACTCACAATCTCTGGTCTTCTGGCCTGGTGCTTTTTTGTCACTGGACCAAATTGGCTTTCCTACAACAATTAAAATTCAACCAACTACACAACATACCTCCAGTTCATTGGATGAGCTCTTCTCATCTAATCTCATCCATGCTCTTCTAACCCCATGCCTGAGGAAACAGCTGGGGCTTCCTGAAAGTTAGCAAGGTTGCAGCAAGTCAAATGGAGATTAAGATGGCAATAACCATCACAGAGAAGGGATGCTTCCTATGTTCTATCAGATGATATTACTTTACAGAAGATATCTGGAGCATGTTCACTCTGTTGGAATATGTGGGATGGGCAGAAACAACCAGAGAAAAAAGATGCCCCCACAGTGACCTAGTCTTACACCATGTAGACCTTTATAAATGATAACCAGCACTTTTCATAGTGCCTTGAAGCCTACTGGGAGCCAGTGTAGCAAATCAATAAGATGATACGTGGATGTACAACACCCATCACTATCTGTGCTCCTGCATTCTGGACCAATTGCAGCTTCCATACGTTTTTCAAAGACAGTCATGTAGAATCCATTGTAGTAGTTGAGCCAAGAGGTAACTACAGCATGAGTAATGACAAGCAAGCCTCCTGGTCCAGGTTCATACACAATTGATACACTAGACAGAGTTGTGCAAAGGATCCAAGGCCACAGCTATCCCTTGCCCTTGGAACAGGATCCAGAGGCCCAAGATAACCCCCAGATTGCATACCAGGCCTGAGCAGAGGAGTGTCCCCCTTCAAAAGCAAAGATGGAAAGTTTCCATTTCTCAGACAAGGAGTGCTCAAAACTCACTGTTACTCAATCTTGTTAAAGTTGAACCCAAGCTTGTTCTTCTAGGCTCCAGGCACTGAGAAGTATTGTCAACAACATCACTTAGATGTCCAGGAGCAAAGATATACAACTATTATCAACATACTAATTATACTTCACTCCCTGCTATCAGATGACCTCTCCCAGCACTCTGCAAATAATAATAAAAGCAGGTGATACATAACACTGTGTTTTCCACCCCCAACTCTCACTCCATGGATCAGAAGGATCCATGACTAGTGATATTAAAAAAACCACTCAGAGATTGAGGAGGACCACTATCCCTATCTTGTTCATAAATCATCAACAAGTGCGACCAAGTGCTGTCTGTTGTAGCCAGACCTGAATCTGTAGATAATACAGTATACTTTTTGAGAGCCCTATGGAATTGTAGCCTAATCATTGTCTGAACAACCTTCCTTATAAACGAAAAGTTGGAAACTGGATGAAAATTATCCAGTTACGTTAGATCCACAACAAGAGTTGGCAGAAGCATCCCCTTCTCTCAAACCTTATAAGTTTTTGAAAAGCTAATAAGAATGTGACCATAGATGATTAGAATATCTGTATTTGTTAAATTATGATAAAACTGGTGATTTGATTAGCAGCTGTTTGAGAAAAGTATATAAAATGTGTTCATTAGATTCTCTAGATACTTTTGTAATTAATATTATCATTATTCATCTTTGATTCTAAAATAAGCATTGCCAATTTACTCTTAAACTGGTAGACCAGTTAGAATAGCTCTTCCCAGACCTAATGCTATCCATATATGTTGGACTACAATGACCATTAACCCACTTACTCAGTGTACATGTGCTGTTTAAAAACAGATAGTTTAATGTATATCTATGGTGAGCAGATGTACCAGATTTGGAAAGCAGATTTGGGTAAACCTCATTAGATACAAATATCATATGTGCTCCATTTCATTATTTGATCTATAGTGTCATTTAAAATTAAGATTTGGGTTTTACGTAACCCTGATGAAAGATTGCAATTTGTTGTCACTTGAAGACTTTATCAGTATTGAAAACAGTGCTCATGTACTGTCTTACCTGACACAGGAGCATTCTTACTGGGGATGCTGTTGTTATTTTTTAATGGAGTTCCAGTGTTATATCCCTAAACTAGCAAGTTCTTAATGACCCTAGAAAGTGATTGCTTTGATTACACTTTAACGGTATTTGCAAATAAAATCACAAGTAATTAAGGGGAAATCTCCAGGCTTTTGAGCAACTTTGATGCATGATAACTGCCTGATTCAGCTCCATCTAGAGTAATGCTGTGTAGACAAGAGCTACTGAGATCAATAGCAACATAATGATAGTGGCAGAATTAAGTGAGTAACCTGAGAAGTATGCCTTCAGAATGCATGCAGCTGCCACAAGCCGGGCCACACAGTGCACTTCTTGCTTCCGTCCTAAATGTTCATCAAAAGACGCCCTGCAGGAAAATGGAGTTAGATGCTCTTTATTGCTGATCGTGTCTCTTGCCACATTTATCAGGGAAATTGGATTAGCAGTTGGCAGCTGCAGGTAGACAAGGTTCTGCAGTGATTAAATATGCAGCTTGGCTGCATTTGTTGTGACAGACCTTTAGTAAATTCTACTGTAAGCACCATCTGTCTAATTTGTATAAAGGCAAACTTCATGCTCTAAGCCACTGCTAAAGAACTAGATTTGTTGCTTGATCATAAAATCAACTTTTCTACTAAAATCTTTTAAACATAATTTATTAGGTTAAGGGAGTGTTTTTGTTTGTTTGTTTGTTTGTTTTGTTTAGATCTTAATGAATAAATAATATGTGTAAAGTGCTTTTAGGTACTCTGTTTTCTAAAGGGATGAAAATAAAAATAATCTGTTCTGTTCTCGAGTAAAATGTTTAGCATTCCTGTTTGCAGGGAGGTGACATTGCTAAAATATCATTTAGAAAATGGCCTGTGACTGCCAAATTCATTTAATTTGTGGCTTCTAATAGTGTTTTCTAATTGGCTTTTATACATCTGAAATGTGTAGTTGAAATATAATTGAGGTAAGATAGTTTATCATTCTTGAACTACATATATAATTGGCAATAAGGTTCATAAAATATATCTTCAGTTTTATTTTCCAGAACATGCTAACAAAATACATGGGGGAAATTTTCATGCCACAGCATTAGCTAGGATGGGAAAACTCATGTTCCAAAAGGATAGCCTATTTTCCTCAACTCTATTCTTAATCCCCTAGATTGGACCTGGAAATTCTGCTTAGTAGTAGGCTGACTTTCTCTATTTAATGACAGTGTATTCTGATATTATTTATGATGTGATTAGTTTGAAAGAACAAGTAAAACAATGTGTCTGAGGAAGAAGAGTTGTTAAATAGCATCATGCTATTTATAGCTGGTTCACCCAAACTCAAAGCTGTTGAATTATTTAAAATCCTTGATTTCAGCTTGCACACATTAAAAGTTTTCACACTAAGTGCCAAATGTTGCAAACAGCACTTTAACAGAATGATTTTGCTTTGATCCCTGTAGCAGTTCCTGAATAATTTATCACAGGTTATTGCCTTAATTCTGGAGAGGGATAGTGCAATAAAGGCAGATGAAAACACTCCAGTTGAAACACCTTGGGGCCTGCTCATTCCTCTGACATGGCTCTTTTGTTGGAACTATTTAGAGGTTATTAAGACGTGTCTGTAGAATTAAGAGTCTGCTGTAAGGATGAAGAAGACAGCCATCTTAATTCTAAAGACAAAGCACTATGACCCCTCACCTTTTTCTTGGCTGTTATTATAGAGCAGAATTATGAAGGTAATATTATAGCTGCACCCAGAAGTACTACTATACTTAAAAGTCTATCAGACGTTTCTGTTAGAAAATCCTGTTTTGGGGTGTTGAATGGTATCTTGTCAAGCTAGCAAGTTAGACTGACATAGAGTGTTGCTATATACAGAAATTTCATATTCTATTGATGTCCCCTTCCCTAACTCTGAATAACTTTTTATTTATTTATCACATTTTGAGCTGCTCAGCTCCTTCAGAGAAAGCCATGAAGTTAAGAGTTTTGAAAATCAAGAGATTGCCTTTTACATAGCCCCAGAAGAGTAATTTAAAGAATAGTTCTCTTTTTCTTTATAGTTAGTTATAAAATATGCAACTTTCATTTGAAAATGAAAATATGCATAAGTTTGGTTACCCAAAAATTTGTTTGCACGTTTTTCCATGTTCCGACTTGAAGCACATCTTTTGGATTATTAAGGTGTGCTACTAAAATGGATCCCATTCCTGGGATGCATTATAACCATAATGTGGTTATAATAATGTGAGCAAAAATATAGGGTGTTACCTATATAGGGAAGGAACATATTATTTATTTATTTACTGGATTTATAAGACCCCCCATTCAAACAATTGGTCTAGGTGGCATATAACAGCAACAACAAAATAAGAAACTCCACACGCACATAAAATTAAAACATGTATAGTGTATAAATATAAAATATAATAATGGCAACCAAAGCCATAACAAAACAAACAAAAGGGGACTCCACTCAACTGGTCCCTAATGCCTGGGGAGAGAGCCAGGTCTGTTTCCTAAAAGTAAGCAGAGTTGGGGCCTGCTTATATCGGGGTTGATGAAAAAGATTGTTCCAAAATCAGGAGTAACCATAGATAAGGCACCCTTCCTAGGTCACATAAGATGGCAGGACATAAAACGGGTCCCTGGCCTGTGGACCAGTAGCGGTCCACAGCCTGTTGAGAACTGGGCCATGCAAGTGGCAGGTGAGCACGCAAAGCTTCAATTATGTATGCACAGGTTCTAGGTTGCCCACACAAAACCATCCCTGCCGCCACCAGTCCATGGAGCCATAATGGTTGGGGACCACTGATATAAAATTAGGAACCTCAATGCAAGTTCTGTTGTCCCATTCTTCTTTATATTTTTCATGAAAACCCAGTTGATAATATGAATACCAAAGGCCTATTTTAATGTTTTTTTCAGGCAATGCCGCCTTGAAACTTCTTTTATGTGAATTCAGTTATATGAATATAGAGCCAGTTTTAAAGTCTGCCATAGGTTAATAAATGGGTTTTTGGTCCTTAAATAAGTTTTGGCTACTGTAAACAACTACATTTATATCCCTACTTTTAGGATGTTGTTTGCTCTCAGCAAATATTTGTATAATCATTCAGCAATTTTATTACAATATAAAGTAAGCAGGACTTTATTGATAGTGAGAATGCCATAGTTCAATTGTTCTTTATTATTATTTTTCATTATTTTAACTTTGGATAACAATCTTCCATATGTTTATCTTCTTTGCTGTTATAAACAGCTAAATAATCCATTGGAATATGATTTCACTTTTTCTCATATATCAAATATTGTCAAGAGTTTCTCACATGAAAGGGATTAATTCATAGCTTTAAGCTAGTGAAAGTCTGATCATGATACAGTAATAGATATTGCTTGTGGAGGGAGAGCAGAGCATATAATTGCTATGCATATCTTCCTAGTCTACAGTATACCCATGTAGATTAGGGCAGGTACCTTAGTTCATATGAATTAAAAGTTCTTCTTTCTCTGTAACCATGTCAGTTGATTTGCCCAAATACATGCTTGAGTTCTTTGGTCTGATGAAATCTTTGGCTTCAAAGAGACAGAAAGTGTTGAATGTTGACACAGATACTGGGAACTAGTTGAAGGGGAAAGGGATTTTTGTTCTGGAAATTATATATATTGATATACTTGAATTTTGGAAAAAATCAGAAAAATCTTTTAGAAAGAGTAGGCCTTGACTTGGATTTTTAAAAATATAGTCATTGGAAGAAAAGCTATTTGAAGTGTTACTTGAATAGTAGAAATAAGGCAGGGCATTAGCCTAATGCGTTTGAAAATATTAAAGTAACACATTCAATAGTTTCTCTTTTTTTGAGGGAATGTTTTCATAAACAAGGTTTTATGTTGATGGCTCCTTATAAATCTAGTCCTAAAGAACTGTAGTATAATCTGACTCTGGAAAAGCTATATGATGGTCTATTTCATGTCCTGTAGATTGTCTTCTTAGAGATATTAAATTTATGCGGTTAAATGCTCTCAGCAAAACTTTTTTTTATACATATCCAGAGTCTTCCACCCACTTTAGGTCAAGGAGACAAGAGGGCATACCAAGTCTGATGACTCCTTCTCAAGACTATGGAGGCATAAGGCCCATTATACATGGTGCTGACATTCACTGATAACAACCTGAAGCAGTGGCCTAGATTTATTTAAATAACATATGACATAGAATGCATGGTTTATAATAGTAAAAATATATGAAAGGAGCACATAATGCTATGGTGTATGTATGATGGAATATGTAGCCAATTTTGTAAGGCATGAGGAATTCAAGAAGTTATATATAAGTTATGGGTTACATTTTGAAATACATTGGTTCATGAGAATAGAATAAGTATTCTATATAATGGTCTATATATCTAGACCAGGGGTCTCCAACCTTGGCAACTTCAAGACTTGTGGACTTCAACTCCCAGAGTTCCTCAATTCTGGAAGTTGAAGTCCACAAGTCTTAAAGTTGCCAAGGTTGGAGATCCTGGTCTAGACCATTTATCCAATTAATAAGGCTAGAAAGAGGGACCAGCACCAAATTGTTCGTCCCCCTTCTTCTAAAACAATTCAGCATAAATTATTTACTCCTAAACTCACTTCATTGTCCTCTTCACTTTCTCCCATCTGTCTCTTTCCAGCTCCTACTTTTTACTCTTGATTTTCAGGGGTTCAACTAACAAAACTGCACTACCATAAAAATAATCCTCTTCTCTCTTCACTGACAACCTGAGTGGTAAACCTGTTAGTAGTGAGATAATTCTTCATACTGAGGAGCTCCACAGCTGTATTGTTGTCTCAGTTCCATACTGAAAATACATTTGCTTTTCCTGAATTACAATTTTTAATTCTGTAAGTTTGGGGGAAAGCAGAGAGCTATTTGTCAGTAGCTATTTTTCCACTGCTGTGCATCCTTTGAAAATTTCATTGTCAAGCCTATTATCTTTGTCCTCATGATTATAAATTTAGTATATAAAAAAACCAAAACTGACCTACTGAGATTTGCCAGATAATAAAGTTGTTGCAGTTCTTGTCAGTGGGGCTTTCTGAGGCTTCATAGGATTTAATGGAAGACATAGTGCAAAAGCACTTTTCCTGGATTTCCTTTTTTTCTGTTTTACTAAATCAAGTAGCATTTAAATAAGCAAGCTACATTACATTTTGCCACATTTCTTAGAAAAAGCAAGAATTATTTACTGCTAAACAAAACAAAGTTGTTTCTATCTCTTTCTCCTGTCTATGCTCCTGGCTATGGATTTTTCTGTACTCAAAATTGCAACTTAAGCTTGCTCTCATTCCATATGTTTTCAAACTCTTTTCTTGAATTTAGCATGTCTTTACATGGCTATTTCTAATCTCCTCAGAAATAAAGAAGAGCTGAATATAACTGGCAGCAGTCTTTGTCACTCAGACTGGCATAGGCTTTCTCTTTCATTTCTGGCTAGCAGAACATCTTCATATTCTGTCATGTTCAATGCCAGAAGGATCATCTGTGAAGGACAAACAAGGTTTTATAGTGCACACTTCTCTTTGATATTAGTCAGCTTTCCTTCCCTATGTCTAACAACCCATTCCTCTTTCTTTCTTTCTTTCTTTCTTTCTTTCTTTCTTTCTTTCTTTCTTTCTTTCTTTCTTTCTTTCTTTCTTT
>JANHFM010000895.1:125589-136888 GCA_032468115.1 Grayia smithii
TTTCTTTCTTTCTTTCTTTCTTTCTTTCTTTCTTTCTTTCTTTCTTTCTTTCTTTCTTTCTTTCTTTCTTTCTTCAGCTCAAAAGGGCTGAATCCTGTGAACGCCTATGATGTTTCTTCCTTGTTATCTTCAGTGAGTCTTCTCACCCAAGAAGACATTTGGCAAACTACTCTGGACTTGCTCTTGTATTAATTAGTCTTCAATAGTACATTATAACTCAGCCCAATGTAGGTTAACCAGACACATTACTTTATAACAATAACAAATCTTCAGTAGGTACTGTGTTTCCCTGAAAATAAGACAGGGTCTTATTTTCTTTTGACACCCCCCCCCCAAATAATGGCTTGGCCTTATTATTGGGGGATCTTATTTTGGGGGTGCAGGAGGCGGCGAGTGTGGGACTGGATGTCTTATCGCTGCCATCGCCTCCTCTCCCTGTTCTTTACGCCAGCCAAACAGCCCAACACATTCCACCCTACCCCACTGGCAACAGCTGCTTCCCTTACCTGCCGTCTCTTTATCGAGAGGGGTGGCAGGTGGGGCGGGGGAGAAGCGAGATGTATGGAGTGAGACGTGGCTCCCCATGCCATCTCTTCCCCCCCCCCCATACCAAGCATGACAGGGTTCCTGCCTCTCGCTTAGCCACCTGTCCCCTTTAGGGATGCAACTTGGGGGTGGCAGGTAGGGTGGGTGAGAAGAGGGACACATGTCTTACCTTTCCAGCTCTGTCGCATTCAATCAAAGTTCTTGAACTCGTGAGAAGGTTTTCTTTTACAGCATGTTTCCCTGGACACAATGGCGAGGAAAGCGATGGAACTTGAAAAGTAAGACCTGCGTCCTGCTTCTCAACCGCCCCACCTGCCACCCCCAAATTGCATACCTAAAGGGGGCAGGTGGCTAAGCAAGGGACAGGAGCCCTGCCATGCCTGGTGGGGGTGGGGAGGAGAAGAGACGACAAGGAGAGCCACGTCTCGCTCCACATGTCTTGCTTCTCCCCTGCCCCATCTGCCACCCCTCTTGATAAAGAGACGGGGTAGGGAAGCAACCAGGCTGCTGGTTGCATTGGGGTGGGGTAGGATGTGTTGGGCCACTCAGTTGGTGAGAAGAACAGGGAGGGGAGGGCATGGCCCCCCTCCCCGCCCTCCTGACTCACCGCCTCAACTCATTTTGGTTGCGTGGCAAGCAACCAGAGGAAATGGCAGGACAGTTGCGCATGCGTGTAAGTAGTTGGTGGGGGGACTTATTTTGCTGGGGGGGGTTATATTATCGCATGTGCTGAAAAGCCCAATTGGCCTTATTATCTGGACATGTCTTATTTTTGAGGAAACACGGTAATACTGCCTAGATCCATTTTAGGCCGTGCCAGCCATTTATACCCTCTCTATCAAACGTCTCCTTCCAGTTCTTCTCAGAGTTCTTTCTGATGTTCTTAATATTCCCCTTTCTTTTATGGGAACATTTTCCTATGAGAAACTAAGCTATCTCTCCTACTCTTAACTTCTTCATAATCATGTTAATGAAACCAAAATGTTTGTTTGGGTGTCTATATGTGAATAGCCAGCAAGAAGCCATGAATAAATGCAGAGTGTGACAGGCATACACTTGTATATCGCACAACAGTTTTATGCTTGAGAATTAAGTTCTATGTAATCTAATCTTACAAAGCTCCAGGAGAGCTCATTTGATGCAGAGTAATATTGTAGTTCACTATATTGACCAGATATAGTGAACTACAATATTACTTATAATAATAGATAAGTTTATTATTTTACTGTGTATTACTATTAGTGTAGTAATACAATATTACTACAATATTAACACCTTATCTGATTACCTTTCTTCCTTTGATAGTTGATGTTACTGTGACATTTGGCTGTGTCCATCCAATTTATCTTTTTGCCCATTCATAATTATGGTTGAATTATATAATCGGCAAATTCTGGAATGGAGAAAACATTTTCTTTTGTAACTTTAAAAAACAAAATCAGGATTGAATTATATATATTGAGTTGAAATAGGTTTTTCACATTTTACATGACATATTACTTAAATATTAATCTAGACAGATTTTCCTGTGCTCTTATCATGAATTAACTGTGCTAAAGAAGTTACATGAACCCAGAAGGTTGACCTAATATATATATATTAGGAATGATCTGTGATTAAAAACTACTTCAGACTTACTGTAACAAGTGTACTACAAGCAAATTGTGTGTATCTTATGAAAAATTATAAGATTTACATTCAAATAATTCCTATGTACAGAAAAGTTAGTATGGTAGTAAAACTACCCATATACCGATCATAATACCAATTATGATTCTTTTCTTTTGAGGTTTCTAAAATTAAACAGCCAGTTCTGATATTTTAACTGGGTTATTTAAAACCTCTGCAAGAGAGGAGATAACCCATGAACCTTGAACTCTATGTATGATTTTTAGGGAATATCTACTAAATGGTATCTGTTGTTATTGAACAGCATTTGTTCAATAACAACAGTCAACATTTAAAATCTGAAACATTTTAAACGAATATTTTCAGTGCATTTATTATTAATGTGTTGAATATACTCAGTAATATTTATGGAAATGTATTCATGTTTCCTGCTCATCAACTACTTTTAGTTGAAACATAAAATGAACTAATGCATTTTCTTCAAATTATTTTGAGTGATGATCAAGTTAGAAAAGTTTCATCTGTAAAAATCCTCAATTTAGCAAGGAGGGGGCAGAAATGCCATACATTTTCATAAATGTACATTTTCAGCTTTAAAATATTGCATGATTTTATATCCAGTATTTAAACTCAGTTACATTATTCTGTGGAAGCCTTTATTATATATTTGTAAACATTTGATGAATATTAATATTTAAGAGGGAGACTTAAGCCCTAGCATTCTTTAGAGGGGGAAAAAGACATTTACACTAATGAATTAAAATCAAATATTGTGCTCATTACTGGTTGATCATTACTCCATCTGCTCAGTGCTAACGTGAAAATCAATTACTGTGTTTCTTTCCCACTGACAGCGTATGTTGATCGGACTGGCAAGAGATCTTCGAGGGATTGCCTTTGCTCTGAACACAAAGACCAGCTACACCATGCTGTTTGACTGGATGTATCCTTATTACACTATGACAATACCAGTTCTGTGCACAGAGGGATACCACGTCCTTTGCATTCGTTTAATAGCATGGCACAGTGGGGAAGAGGAAACAAAGCTAAACGAACTAATATGTAATCAGCTAAAATTACAGTACAGTTGCACTCATGCCATTAACTGGGAAGGCAACATTTGGAGAGAGACCACAAAAAGGTCACTTTTTTGGGTGGGGGGGTTACACCACACTTAATCCCTAAATGTTTTGAAACCCTGCAGTGCTTTAATAATTCTATAGCCCTTTAATTTACGATGTGATATGTCTCTGCTTAGTTAAAGTATGTATAAGTTATCCTGTTGTACACTTAATTTTCCTATACTTATTGCAGGAATCATACTTAGATGCATTGAGTTCATTTGATGCTATGCGGTCTCATATTACATCGTAAATGATTTAGGCTAGCAAAACTTGCAGATTTTGATTGTCTTCTCTGATTTATTTTAATAGAAAGCAAAAATTGAATTATATCCTACCAATGTTGGATTATTGTTTCTATTTAAGAACCAAAGTAACAATTTGTGTAACTTGATTACTAGTATTAGTGAGTGCATGTGATTTTTAAGAAAAAAAGGGGCTATACGTCTCCTTAGAATCTTCTAACTGGTCTCCCTTAATGAAATCTAGAGAGCTTATATTAGGATTCATCCATCTGGACTTCACCTTTACGGAGAATTTCTAAGAGTAGTTTAGATAGTCAGCATTCTATTTTGACTTTATTTGAAATCATCTTAGACAATGTTTGGGAGTAGGTTTTCATTCTCACATGTATTAAAAACTCTTTAAAATAAGGTCTCCTTTCTTAATACTAAGATTATTTTATTTTAAAGCTATTACAGAAGCTTTATTTTAAAAACAAATACATAAACAAAAATTTAAATAATATAGAGCAATTATTTAACAGCAAAATTAATACAAAACAGTAAAAGATGCACAAGTCTCCAGCTGTTCTACTAAACGGCTTTCTTCCTATTGCTGTCTTGGTTGAATAAATGTTTATAAGAAACTAAAAAAAAAAACCCTCTTAGAAACACTTGTACCTCCCTTGAATTTTCAGTTTGGCTAAACAGCTCTGAATGTGACTTTTGTCCACTAGATGGCAGAAATGAGCAGAATCTATAATATTTCTCAGTTGATCTTTGACCTTGGAATCATTACATATATGGAAGGGTTCTCTTAATGTTTAGAAGTATCTAGCTGAGCAAGAAGAACATTAACGTTATCCTGCAAAATGGAATTGTTTGTAGCAGGCTTGCTTATACTAATTGGGTTTCCATAACAAATCAGACTCCTTGGAAAAAGGCCAAAGGCTTTTCATAATTGTATTGACAAGAAAATGAATATGATAAATGGTGTTCATTCAGTTGAGAAAAGATTTATAGTTTCTCCCTCCAGGCAAAGGATGAAGAGCAAATATGTGTAATAATAAAAAAAAAATCTGTTACAAAGTTGTAACAAATTTGATCTCTCATAAAGCTTTATTAAAATATATCAAAATATGTTAAAGGCGTTTCTGATAGTAAGCTATAGATTCGGCTTGGTATATTCCTCTATGAAAAGGAAAATAAAGATGAAGAATTAAAAATATAAATATGAAAGTCATACATTTCTCCTGAATTATTGATATGTCAAACTGTCTGATTCAGGGTTTCCAGTTCAGGAGTTTTGTCTTGGTTAGTCAATAGGGTATATGGGCTGTATGGAGCATGCCTAAACATATAGAAGCAGTATTTTTTTAATAAAAACATGTGCAACTGAACCTAAAAATTAGAATGCAGTGACTGAGATTTTTTCTATAATTTTATAGTTCCATATTTCATTTAGTAAGTTGTACTGTACATCTTTTGAGGCTTTAGTTACACTAGTGGCCAAAATTGTGGAAACCTTTTGAGGAAAGTGTATTTTTGAGGTTTGATGGCTAATAACACCACTTTTTGTTTTGGAGTTTCAAGATAATCATATTCTATTGCTGGAATGGCCTGGGAATAGCCCAGATTGAAAAGAAACTTGTTGGTCAGAAGCGACCCAGCAATAAAACCCAGTTATAGAAGCAATCATTCAATTTTTGTTCACCTGCAGAACTAAAAGACTTGGTTCATTCCATGGGAAGACATTGTAAGGCCGTAATTTATGCTAAAGGTTACCCAACTAAGTATTAACTGACGTGATAATTTTTGTATATCTCATTTTTTCTATGGTGATAATTTTTGTTTATCTCCTTTCTTCTATGTGTTTCACTTTTCTTTATACTGTAACTGCTATTCTAATTATAAATCCTTCATAAAAGTTATTGCATTACGTTCTTGATTAAATTATCTTTCCATTGATATATAATTTTATGGTACTACTTCAAAAACGAAGTGGTGTTATTAGCTAGTTTTAGAAAATACACTTTTCCTAAAAGGTTTCCACAATTTTGGCCACTATTGTAAATTTAAATGCTTTGCTACAAACAATTCACTTTCTTAAATTCTGAAAGTTCAGGCAACACATAGCCAACATAGCAGAATAAGACTCAACATCCATTTACAAAAGTACTGTGATTGGTGGAATTGGTAAAACTTACTTCTAATTACAGAAAGATAATCTGTCAGTCTCTTGACTCTTTTCTACCTCTCACTACCATTTTCCATGTATGAAAATAAATATTTCATGCAAAGAGCTTTCTTTTTTTTTATTTCTGTTGCTATAGCCTTTCCAAGGGTTCAGGAAGCTTTAAGTAAAATGCAGCTTTTGTTGTAGTCACTGCAGAGCAAATCCTACTTTACTGTATTTCAGAGAGCTATAGAACAGGTAGGTGACACAATGGTAACTCATAGTTTGTTTTTGGCTGAGTATATTGTGTGAATTCACACATTGTGGCTTAGCATTATACTGTTGTTTTTAAATCCTGGCTTAACCATAGATTTTAAATTCAGCCAAGACATGCTTGATTCAATGAGATTCAAACAAATCTAATGCATTTTGTTTCTGGATTTGCAAACACCCTCCTCTGTCCGTGCAAAGCTGCATCGCAAGAATCTGTTAGAAAGATTGCTCCCCTTGAAGTTCAGCTCCTCACTTTGCTTCATGGAATTAGAACAGGGGTCCCCAAACTTGGCAGCTTTAAGACTTGTGGATTTCAACTCCCAGAATTCTCCAGCCAGCATAGAGTTGAGGCTGCCAAGTTTGAAGACCTCTGAATTAGAAGGTTCCTGAGAGGTCATCCAGTTCAACCCTTGCATGATGCAGCACTCACTACACTATCCCCAGTAGATGACGATCCAGCCTCTGTCTGGAAACCTCCAATGAAAGGGAAGAAATCATTCTGTGTGGTATTCTATTCCACTAATCAATAGTTCTTACTGTCAAAGTTCTTCTTAATGTCTAATCTATATCTCCGTCTTCGACATTCCATCCCATTAATTCTAGTCTTGCTCTCAGGAGCAAGTGAGAATACCTCCAGCTCTCTGCAATATGACAGCCTTTCAGATATTTGAGGGCAACTGTTTTATCCATTCTCAACCTTCTCAATCTAGGTCTTTTAACCATTCCTCATAGGACTTGGTTTCCAATCCTTTCATCACCTTGTTAACCCTTGCTTCAGTTTATCCATGTCTTTTTTTATTCCAGCAGAACTGACCATAATAATCCAAGTGAGTCCTGATCAAGATAGAGCAGAGCAGGATGATATTTATTTATTTATTTATTTATTTTATTTTATTTTATTGCATTTATATGCTGCCCCCTCTCCCGAAGGACTCAGGGCGGCTCACAAGTTAAAACAATACAATAAATACCTAAAAACAAATTAAAATAAATGCAATAAACTCTCCCCAATTAAAATAAATAGAAAAATAGAATACATATAATTTAAAAACATATAAAACCCAATCACGTGCCTATCTGATCAAACAGCCATGACTTCAGATCGCGGCGGAAGGAGCAGAGGTCGGGAAGTCCGGAGGTCGGTGGGGAGCTCGTTCCAGAGGGCCAGTGCGCCCACAGAGAACGCCCTCGCCCTGGGGACACTGATCTTAATTTTTTTGCTCCTCTCAAAGTTTCTAAATATGCCATTGACCTTGTTTTCTGATAGATCTCTCTCATTTAGTAGCACTATATCAATGGTTGTAACATTAAAAGTTATAGGAACACTTCTTTTTTAGGCTTCTGTCATATGATATAAGGGTGTTGAAAGTATTGTTATCTTAAGTTTTCTTCATAAAACTTGAAGACAGTATTGCTTACTACAATTAAATGTTGGGGGGTATACATTGGTGAGAAGTTAAGACTATATGAATAAAATGCAACTTTCACCTCCAAGGGCAAGTGTGAGATATAAAAATTAAAAAAAGTAATTAAAACTGAACATCTTGCTTGTAAGAATTTAATGGATATACAACTATAGAACAAGGTCTATCGGTGTATGTTACATCTTTATGTTATAAGCATTTTGGTTTTGCTTTAATGAAAATGTATAGATACTAAAGAAAAGACCCAATTTTAACTGTGTTTTTTCGTGGACTTTTAAGCTGTATTTGATGCATGTCATTTATTTTGAATCTTTAACATAACTTATAAAAGCTACCCATCGTATCTTCCCATTCTTCAAACAGCTGTTGAACTTTGGTATCGCGAACCAGCATGTACAACTCCAATCTTGAAGCTTATGGCTGAGATGATGCAAAACAGGTACAGTTGTTCCCATTTCATTGGCTTGACAGTTCTCTTAACCATGTCAACAACTGCAGGATTTGCCTCAAAACAAAATTTTGTATTACTAGAAAACATATTTATGGGGATTTTGTGCAATCAAACTGATGTTGAAAAGCTTCATTTACAGCTGTATATTCATAAAACCTTTGCACATTTTAAACTATGTAGCACAATCCTATGCAAATTCGTTCAGATTACGCTTGATGAAATTTAAACCAAATCTGTGATTTTATCTGTACTTTTCTGATTTTTTTCTCTTCTAACTCCAACAAAATGGGAGATAAACTATCTTGCCGGTCTGTTTGTAAAGATGCTTTCTCTTGACTACCATGAATATATAACAGTGGCTGGGGAATTCTGGCTGACTAGGGAATTCTGAGAGTCCTAGCGTCTTAAAGTTGCCACGGTTGAGAAACACGGATATAGAGTGATTTGCTATAGTAAGCTAATCACAATTGCATGATCTCCTTGGTAGGTATTCACACATAATGGATATATCCAAAGGGAGCCCAGATTACTTTAGCTCCAAGAAAGTATTCCATTATTAGAAAACAATGGACAATTTACTGCATAATTCCTACAGAAATAACCAGCAAGTTATCCTATCTTCATATGAGCAGTGGCTGGTTTTTTCCCCCTTTTTTTGAATTTGAATAATCAAACTTTTCAATTAATGCCTGACAGTTTTTAATTGGTCGCATAATGGTTAGGCTGAGAGGGTACCATTTAGAATAATCTTGCTGTAAACTGAATGTATTTGCAAATATATTTGATTTTAAAAAAAAATTCTACATTTAAATGGTTGAACTAATTGTCACAAATAGATGACAAAAGTCAAAATTGAAACAGTTTTTCAGTATTCTAAGTCAACTCACTCTATAAACTAAACATTGAATGAGTATGTTTTACATATAACAATAAAAGCCAGGTTATTAGATGACTTTAATTTTGGGTGATTTTAACATTGACCTATATTAAGCCTCTCCAAAAAGGCTTTTAAAAAGGAGATATATATATATATATATATATATATAGAGAGAGAGAGAGAGAGAGATTTGCAAATACAGATACATACATATATACTTATGTAGACATATACACATATACAGGAATAAAGGAAAATGGTACAAGAGAAATCTTTACAAATCTAAACAATTACGAACAAGACAAAGGTATAAGATTAAGTCTCTGAAGGAAGGAAAGCTCATTGAAATACTTTGCATATTCATTATATTAATTTACTTATTGGTATTCAGAAAGTCTATATTGTTCCCATTAGACATCATCATTGGGGATGGGTTTGCTTTTTCTTGAGTTGTGTACAGCATTAAGTTTTACAGGTTAAAATGCATAGTACAATACACTTTGACATGGTGGAAATATGTTACAGAGTATTAAATTGTGCAATATGATAAAATGAAGTTGCTTCCATTATTTATATCTGCCAGATGTTACTATTTTGTACTTTGTAGAATAGAAAGTATTATAAAGTGTTCCTTATGCATCACAAAATCCTAGCCTCTGTTAGAGAATTCAGAATTTCTCATATTTTAAGAACATTTTTCTAATTTGTCCATCTAAAACAATAAGACATTTTGTCCAATTCCTTTATTTAGGAAATGTCTGAAACAGCAAGCGAATACATGGAGAGTAAGGCTCTGTCTACTTTGACTTTGAAACAAGTTTATTTCTTCCTAATAATTTCTTTTGCAACCAGTCCATTTGTCATACAGAAAACTAAAAAAAACCCTATCAAACAGTCTAAACTGAATTACTTTCTAGGAAATGAATTTTCATTATTAATTAAATAAAGTTAATAATAATAGAGGTGGTTTGGTCTAATGTGGTTAAGCTGCTGGTCTAGGAATCAGGAGATGGTGAGTTCTTGTCCCATCTTAGCTATGAATGCCAGCTGGGTGACTTTGGGCTAGTTGTACTCTCTTAGCCCAACCCACCTTACAGGGTTGTTGTGTGGAAAATAGGAGAACAAAGGAGCATTGGGTATGTTTTCTGCCTTGAGTTATTTATTAAAAATAAAGGCAGGATAAAAATCTAATTTTATGACTGCTCCATTCCAGAACGTAATCATAATAGTTAAACATTTTGCTTAGTTATTTATATTGAGTTGTGTTTTAAGAGTAATATGCTTCAGGTTTCAGTTTCTGCTCCTGATACCATTTGCCTTTGTCACTGCTTATGATGTGTCACCTATATATATTTACTATTTATCCTCAGATCTTGAACAAACTTTTTGTCCTTCCTTCAAAATCTTGTATACTCCCCCCCATATCTCTCCACTTGTATATTTTGAGGCATCACCTGATATCTCTAGCTCTACTATTCTTAACTGTCCAAAGATATCCTGCTCCCTGAAGCAATCTTATACATGCTTCTTTTGATTTCCCAAAATGCCACAGCTCCTTCACTTCCTTCAAATCAATTCAGAACTCACCTGTTCCATGAATGCTTTCAAAGCGTCATCACCAAAGGAAGATAGTGTTATTTCTATTCTCTGTAACTAAATAAACAACATCTTCCTTTGTTCATCACTATCACTGTTCTGTCCCCATTCATGTTATTTATTTTGTCACTTTTTCCTAGGTGGTAAGTCCTTGAGATCCATATTTTTATTTACTTGTTTGCTTGTTTATCTATATGTAACATTACATATAAGAGACAAGTTTTTGTCACTTTGTCAAGGTGATTGTTTCTAATTCATTTTGCCACGATATCCAAGCAGGAAATCTAACTGTATTACTTGCTAAGCTTCACAATCAATCTTGTGGAGCTAATTTATATATTAAAGTTGATATGAAACATTTTTCCTGTCTTGTGGGAAGTACATATTGTCTTTATTTCCATCAGTCAGCACCCATTTCAAACTATATGTATTTTTAGACTTAAAAGAGCTGTATCTTCCCTAGAATTTAAATGTATGCTGGTAACAGTTTGCTGGGTACACAAATGTTGAGTAATCAAACTCAGATTCAGTTCAAGAAGTATTAACGTTCAGGCTTAGAGTCATGTGGCACCTTATAGCCTTTTTTTGAAGCTTGTACACTTCCCCAAAGATAATTAAGGAGATTACATCTCTATGAAGTAATTTTTCTTACATTAGAAATGCCATCACATTTATATGATGCTGACATAAAGCAGGTACTTGCTAATTAAGCTATTTAACATTTACTTAATTGAATTGATTCCTCCATTCATTCCCATCAGTGAATGAGTACAGAATAGCAGAGGTGGGTTTCAGCAGGTTCTGACCAATTCTGGAGAACCGGTAGTGGAAATTCTTAGTTCAGAGAACCGATAGTAAAAATTCTGACTGGTCCTGCCCCCATCTATTTTCCCTCACGCTGCTCCGGGGTTCAAGAGAGTGGGTAGTAACTGCTATCCCATTGGCCAGTGACTGAGTTTACAAATATAAAACCCCTCCTTCCTCC
>JANHFM010000895.1:139910-157650 GCA_032468115.1 Grayia smithii
TTTGGTTTGGTTTGGTTTGGTTTGGTTTGGTTTGGTTTGGTTTGGTTTGGTGTTTTGTTTTCTTTTCTTTTGTTTTGTTTTGTTTTGTTTTGTTTTGTCGGATAAATGTTCAATTAAAATCTGTCTTCCCCTAACTGAAATCCATTATGGAGTGGTCAAGAACAAGTATTGATCATTTTCCATGTGATATAAGTCCAGAATGCTACCACATTCATTCATCTCTTCTAAAGGCTAAACTTTCCTCCTTCCTTTTTATACAACTAAGCTTCTAATCCCATAATGATCCAATTGACCTTTTCTGAATTAGTCTAGTTTATTTGAATCCTTCTTAAATTGCGTTGTGCGCAGAACTGGACTCAATATTCGAAGTGGGATCTAATCAGTACAGGATGTACTGCAAGCGTAATCTCCTACGTTACTATTGATGCAAGTTCATTGGCTAGTTTTTTTGCAGCCATATCACATTGCTGACTCATGCTCAGTTTGTAATCAGCTAAATGAGGACATTTTCTCAGATATTGTCACATCATGTATTCTTCCATTTCATATCTGAGCATTTGAGTTTTGCTTTCATGTGAAGAATTTTACATTAATTCGATACATTTCATTCTATTACTTTTAACTCATTTCTACAATCAATTAATTTTGAATGTTATTTCCGTCTTTTAGAGCATTAACAATCCTACACATTTAATAAACATTTTCTTCACTTTCTTATCCAAGTCATTGCTGAGAACATTGAAAACTATAGGATCTCCAATAGAAATTCATGCCACTTTCAGTTTATTGAGAAACTATTGATGAACACTTTTTGAATATGTGTTTCAAGATGACAACATATCTGTTAATAGCCATGCTATTAACTAGCTTGCTGAGTAGAATGTTATGTACTAATTTATCAGCTGTTGTGCATTTCAAGGTATATTTGCAGATTATAGATGCTATAATCTATTAAAGAAGTAAACCAATTGAAAAGCAAGATAACATTAATCTGGCAAAACATGTTCTTGACTAATTCATGTTAATCTGGTATTTGCAATGGTATTTCAAAGTGCTTAGATCACTTTGTGATTCACTGTAGTATCCAGATACTGATATTAGATTAACTGGCTTGTATCCGAATTCATCTTTCCCTTTTCTTTAACAACGGAGGCAGCATTTGTCCTTTGGTCATCTCACAGTTCATTTAATCTCCAAGAGTTTTCAAAGAAAGAATAAATGTTTTGGTTCAAACATTGTCATTTTCCTTAATATCTCAGGATGCAGTACATGTCATATTTCCTGTCAGTGTTCTATCAGTCTCAAGGTTCAGCTCTGTCCATTTATCCTTCTCTTCCCACTTATTAAGTGGAATTTATATTCTTGTAGAGAAGATTGATTCAAATTAGAAATTCAGCTTTTTTTCTCTGTGTTCAGGTCTATATTGTTTTTTTTATATGCAATTGCTGTGTTTTCAGTGTTCTGCTGTTTTCTTCTCCTGCCTCTGCTCCAAGTTGTTGGTAGTTGTGCTATTGCCTTCTTTTTTAGAAATTACCACTCATTTTGAACTTTTCTATCCATTAACATTCACTCATTATAGGATCCTGCAGACTTCTCTGAATTTATTTCAGTCCACCTTGTTAAAGTTCAAGACACGGTTCCACTACATTTAGCTTTTCTTCTGTAATAATAATTCCAGCTTTTTTTTTTTTAATCCTATTTATATCCCGCCCTTCTCTGGAGACTCAGGGCGGCTTACAATTAAGCACAAGCCAATGTGCTTAGCAAATCCCTTCATTCTTTGTATATGCCTGCTTATTAGGGTTTTTGCCCCCCAAAGCGGCATTTTTACAATACATGCTAATTTTCCTTTCAGGTTCCTGCTGCTGTCTCCACTTCATTGTCCAAGCCTTCTCTATTGGGTAGTATTGCCCCCTTACTTTTCACCCAAATTTCTATTAAGCAGTAAATTCAAGTTCATTAATTTAAAATTCAGAGTAAATATGAATTATTTTCAATTACGGTGCAATTCTGCCTCTATTTCTATTACTTCAGTTGTCCAAAGGTGCTTTTTCGGGAGGCCACTGGATTTCCTTGTTTTTTATTTGAAGACGTGTCCCTTCTCATCCAAGAAGCTTCTTCAGTTCTGACAGGATAGCGGGCAATGGAAGGATTTATATTCCTTGCAGACAGCTGGTCATTTGCATCCTTTTAGGGGATTGTTGAAGCACTTGGAAGTTTATGTGTGTCCTCAGGGTCACCTGAGTAATGCTCCTGGTTCCTGTAATCTGGAATTGTTTTTTCCTCTGGAAATCCATTCCTACTCTCACACCATTCAAAAGGTGTTCATCCTAAATTGGAATTTTATTTTATTTTTTTTAATTTTAAAACCATCCCATTTAAAACCATCCCATCACTATATTTTAAAACCATCCCATTAGCTCTGCCATCCTACCTGCTAAACCTTTTTGCCTTTTTGTACTATGGGTTTAACAATTACAATTATTCTGTCTTTTTGAAGGGGGAAAATGTCCTCCTCCTTACATTTTCAAATGTACTGTATGTCTCACAATCTAAAATTGTGCTGTTTTTTTTTCTGAAGCAATGATAGAAACCTTGTGACCTTTGAACTTATTGGTTAGATCCTAGGAGGCCAATTGAGACTGTTCCATTCTCAATCCCAGTGACAACTCCCTGATGCTTGGAATTTTAACTCCCATAATCCTTGTTTTGCTAGCCTGGATCTGAACAACCTGAAAATAATTAGGCTTATCAGGTGTATCTAAATGGAGCAAATACCACAGATATTGGCAAAACAGGGTGAAAAAGATTTGTTCTAATCTAGACCCTAATAAACTGCATTGCTCTAGGTTTTGTTTTTTAATTCATCCACCTCACAATTTTGGAAGACTGACAGGAAAATAATATTTTCAATATGCTGTATTTTATTTATCTACATTCTGTCATGATATACTTTGATGTAAGTTTTTAATTTTGTTGCAGCATTCAGCTGTTCTAGCAGTTACTGTTCAGGGTCAGCCTCAAGGTTAGCCACAGTAGCACAGAACAATTTCCTGTTCTCATAGACCAGGTAACATTTGGATGAGGATTACATTTTACCACTTTTCCAGTAGCCGGGGACATTATTTCTAATGAGCTTTAAATTGCTTCTAGAACATCTATTGTGTGAACCATAGTGTTGTAATCCATTCTACTCTTCTATCATGTATCTTTTTAAAGAAAAAAGTTATTTGTTGCTGTCTAATAAGTATTATTAATTTTTAATCAATTGTTCATTTTCAATAATGGAACATACTTTATATCCATTGCTTGTTCTATTTAGAGCATTCATAGCAATGGTAGTGACATTTTGCAGATATATAGATGCTGGCAGATTTTACAGTAGTAAGCAATAGTGTTACATATTTTAAAAGCATACAGACACGTATTTCCCTCTGTTTTTTAACGATAGTTCAATCATAACAATTTTATTTTAATAATATCTGTTTCTGGCACTTAAATAATTTTTTATCTGTGTTTATACAATTTATAATAGCATAATAACTCTTTCTAAATTCTTTCTTTCTACTAAATAATACTATGCTGAATTCTGCTATATATCCAAAAACATTAGCTGTTAAAAATACTCTCCACTTCAGAACAACAAGTAACTGCTACAATTATGAGACAGCTACTGGAAAGTTCATCCCCAAGGTACTACAGCTGCTTGTGCCAAGTGCAACATTCAGTCAACTACATCATGTGAATGACAAAATCCAGTCAATTGAGGCAATTTCTAGTCTTTGCCCTCTATATCCTACTAGAAAAAGAACTGGAGAAATACAGTGGTTTAGAAAAGCAACTGTCTCCATGACAAAACTGATTGCTAAGTCCATCCTACAGAATGTATCTCCTAAGGAGTGATTGGTTGAAAAACTCAAGTCATACCTGTCTCCTGGGTGAGCAGTGTAGAGAGGCCGGTAATATAATGAAATCTGCCAATACTGTCCTGTTACAAAGATTTATGGGTCTCTGGGAAGTTCTGGATGGGGGATTCCGAAAGTGACAGCTCTTGATTCAGTTAGTGTGATTGTGTGGTGCCAGTGGTATGGCCATTTAACTTTGTTAGCAGTTGACTAGGTTAAGTGTTGGGTGTATACATTAGAACACATGGAACAGAGTAGAACTTTAGTTTTAATTTTAATTCCTAGTAACAATTGTTTTCCCTTACAACTGGTCCTCACATTTGTGACCATCACAGCATTCCCACAATCACGGGTTCAAAATTTGGACATGTGTTTATGACAGTTGCAGCATCCTATAGTCATGTAATCGCCATTTGCAACCTTCCCAAATGGCTTCCGATAAGCAAAGTCAGTAAGGGAAGGCGGATTCACTATATTCTCGTATATTTATCTGCCTGGTCCCAGGTCAAATAGTAACTCCCTCCAGGTCTCATCCATTTGAGATTGTTGTCTCAGAAGCAGGTTTTTTTTATAGCCATGCCACATTTTAGTATTCCTGGACTCTAGAACACACTTATTTCCACTTAATACAGGATGAAAGAATGTGTTGATTGATGGTGTAGTTGTGAGCACTTTATTACAGTATTTAGCTGGTTTGATTATGTTGTTTTGATCAGTTATTCTATGTATTTTTTGACTATTTTAATGATGACATTATTAGCTACTTAGAGCCTTCTGGAATTGGTGGCATATAAATAAAACAATCAGACCTATGTCTAAAGAAGAGTTGTTGACTTTATTTCAAAAGTAAGACCATCTAAGGCTCCCAGCCAAAGATGTTCCCTTGGTTACTTGCGTTAAAGTTTGCAGCAATCCAACCAGCACACAAGTAAATAAGTCAGCAGGATTCATGTATAAAAGAAACTTCTTTATATACAGTAATATAAAGCATGATGCATGTATACATACCTATACCTATATAGCAGAAGCCAAAACCAGAACTCAGAATCCAAAAGTACAAAATCAATATAATCACAGAAGCAATAATGCAAGGACAAACCAACTCTTTTATATATAACAGTTAAGCTAAGCCATGCCCAGGCTCTAAACTGTCCGAGTCACCAAACAGTCACCATTGGCTGACCTGTTGCCATGTCTGTTCCAATTCATGAATTGTTACACAGTGACAATTTGGTGCAGACATTTAATTGCCCAAGGAGTTAACATCATCACCTTGCACTGTTGATGTTATCTAACTGAGTAATGAAACATCTGCATGCTAATAACCATGCTTGGAGAGCACCAGGAACTCCAATATTTAACCCTGAGCTACACAAGAGCCACAGAGGTGCAGTGGTTAGAATGCAGTCCTTCAGGCTACTACTGCTGACTGCTGACTGCCTGCAATTTGGCAGTTTGAATCTTACCAGGCTCAAGGTTGACTCAGCCTTCCATCCTTCCAAGGTGGGTAAAATGAGGAGCCAGATTGTTGGGGGCAATAGGCTGACTCTGTAAACTGCTTAGAGAGGGCTGTAAAGCACTGTGATGCGGTATATAAGTCTAATTGTTATTGCTATTCTATTACAGATAATTCGAAGTAAATCTTCTCAGGCTGGAATGGGATTATAATAGTTCTCCCATATAAGAAGGGGAAAATGGAACACTCTGTTAACTATAGGCTGATTAGCTTGCTCTCAATCCTGGGAAAACTCTATGCTAGACATTTAAATGAAAAATTAAACTTGTACCTTGAAGAATACTTTGTTTTAACAAATGTTCAAGCTGCTTTTAGAAAAGGCAGATCAACAATTTATCCATGTTACCTGACAAGACAACTATTTGCTTCCTTTATAGATTTTAAGGCCTTCTTTGATTCTCTTAACAAAACTAAATCTGGGTTAAATTAATGAATTTAGTTTCAGATATACTTCTCACATACTTAATACAGGTGTTGTATTAAAATAGTCTAATGCTGTTGGTCATGAAAGCCAGATGGATGATTTCAGGCCAGTCATTCTCTCTCAGCCCATCTCACATGACCTGTGGGGGAAATGGGCGGCAGTGTTAAGATACATACATCATCTTGAATTGATTAATAATAATAATGTCAGGTTGTTTGAAAAGACTCAAAGGGTGGACAAAAATACCACGCACAGTCTAAACATCTGGCTGACTGTGCAACCAACAATAATAATTATACATGCAATCCCAAAATATCTGGAGCACCACTTGAACACGATCGGCATTGACAAAATCACCATCATTCATTTGCAAGAGGCAGCTTTATTTGAACATCTTACATCCTGTGGTGATAACTTTAACACCATCAAATAACGTCCACCTGTCCTGGGGAAGAATTCTATAGGTAGATAGAAATGTCAAATCCAACCTAAGCATCTCACTAAGTGCAATCAACTATAATAACAGAAGAGAAAGAATGGAATAATAGAATAAAATAGAAGACAATGAATTGGAGAATATCACAAAGTATCTCCAAATAGGAGTTCAATCATTACGGCATAAACTAACTGTTGTGGTCACAGTGATTTTGGTATGGCACATTGAGTGCCATACCAAAAAACATTGGATGGCACTTAGAAAATCTGCATATTGTCAAATTTTCCATATCTCAATTAGAAAAGGCCACATTGCTTGGATCCGCATATACTATGCCAGTATACTGTGACATCTGAGGTTCTTGGGAACTTGATGCCAACACCAGTTTAAAGAACTGGCTGTGATTTCATATTTTTTGTATATAATAATAATATTAAACAACATCATCTGCACATCACTCCTCGGAAAGGACATGATATGTGGATAAAAATGCCAAATCCAGTCTAAACATCTGACTGACTGTGCAACCAACCATCATAATAATAACAATGGATCCTAAGTACAATATAAAAAGTCTACTTAATATGTAAGTCAATGATTTGGAGACTTTTATATGTTGATGGCCACTATCCATTATTAACCAAAGGGAAAATTCTTCTTCCAAGTATTAGATTGCGTTTGAAATGCCTACTTGAGATGCTAGTCAAGTATTGTCAAAATAATAAATTACAAATCAAATAGAATAAAACTAAAATGGGGGGGGGGGGGGTTTGAGAAAAAATCAGACTATATAATTGGAAAATTCAAGATCATGTGAATACACAAGTGGAGAATGTTAATTATCTTTGCATTTTATTTAACCATGCTCTGTCCTGGCAACATCATTGTAAGGCAGTAATTTTAAAAAGCTACTATGAAGGCCTTTAGCAATACAGCTCTTTAATGCAAAAATTGCATTTCAGTAACCGAACAGCAAATAAAATTGTTAAATGTTCTAAGTTTTGTTCCACATTCTCTAGTTCTCCTAGAAATTGGGCAGTTCTCTTTGAAAGTGAAAGCTTAGCTAAGAACTATTAAGTTTTGGGTTCAAGCATACGTTTCCAAAAACAAGGAAGGACTGCTGCAAGAAATCCCAATTGATTCTTATGTAGGTATGTTGTTTAAACAGGTGACCCAAAAGATTGATCACATTGGTATGAATCTTGATTATTTGATTTCCAAGGATATGACTTCAGCATTTCATAGGATTAAACAAAGATTATAGAATAATTCAGGACAGGAATTATTGGCAAAGCCCGAAGTTCCATATTTACTCCTGATTTATGCAATGAATTACAAATACACTTTTCAGCTCATGATAAATTGTAATAACTTACATTTAAGTAAATAAATAATAGTCTTTTCAAAAAGCAGATTAAATGTGTTGCAATCCAATATGCTAAATGCTAGGTTTCAAAAGATCCCTAACTCTCAAAAACTCTCTCTGTCATAGTGTTGACCTTGATGCAGTAAATCGTATTTTATTGCCTTGTGAATTTTCAATAGGATATTATCTAGCTTATTTTAAAATCAATGTCAGGAAGACATATTTTTAGATATGTTAAAATTTTACTTGCAAAAAATCTTAACATTATAAAGGTAATAGCCACATTTTTTACTGTGGTTATAAAAGCAAGGTCTTTAGTAGCACAACAGTAAAATTGAATTTTAAATTTATCAATTTATTTCATTTGTTAAACTATCATAACACTAAATTTTAGATTACCTTTGTATTTTGCTATTTGGATCTTTTGGTCAGATATATATATGTTTGGGGGTGTGGGGGTGGGGGTGTGTGTGCATGTATATATATATATAATTTTAAATTGCATCTGGGAATTAACTGGTAACCAGTGCAGATCCTTCAATATAGATATGAATATGGCAACTTTCTAAAGTTTCTAATAGTTTCTAAATGGTCTTCAAAGGCAATCTCATAATTCAGTTACTAGTGGATCAATCATCAGTAACTAAATTGAAGCACATTTGGGATTAACACATGCCCATCATTTGATAAAAATTTAAAATAAAAAAATTAATAAAACATAAAAATAGTAAATTAATTAATTTAAAAGAAATTAAAAAATAAAGGGCAGACTTGATGGACCACTAGGTCTTTTCTGCTGTCTGTTTTCTATGTTTTTATATAGAGTATATTGCAGAAGTCTATCATTGGTTGATAAGTGCCTGATTTGGTGTAGCCATATTCTGTTTGAGGAAAGACTACGGCCAGTGCACCCACTGAAGCCAGTAGCCATGACCAAGAGGATCTCCTGCTCCCCCTCAGTATCAGAGCTGACAGAATCATCTCAACCAATGTTATGTTAAGGAGGGGGTGGCCAGTGCCAGTTTTAGCCTATTCCATCCATCTAGTACCTGAAAAGCCCCAAACAAGATTTATTTCAAATTCTGCAGTAGAAAATAATCTACACATTCATCATTTGTGATATATGCTGTCTCAGGGTAGTTCATTTTCAGTAGTTGGCTAAGCTAGGGTAAGAGTGTTTCAAGTGATTTTCTCTGGATATATAAAACAGGATCTGGGGCACACTCAGTACTTTTTAATGTAAAAGCCAATACCTCTATGTGGGCATGTGAAAATGTAATATTTGATATCCATAGATATTTAGTACTATATTATCATTATATTGCCAAAAGGACCAATGTAAGGATTGGCAGACTTACATTTATAACATAAGCAAGTAAAATGTTTACATAGATAAATTAGTGACATTTGGATAATAATGTTCTCTTTCAGAGATTCTATTGGTAAGTAAACAAATAGTCTACATATATATAAACAAATAGGTAATCCAAACTCCCTTTGATTTCAGGTCAAACATTTTTCCAATTCCTATTTAGCCAGGTCTAGATTTGGCCTTAAGAGGGAAGAGGGTTTATGTTTTCATTCTTAAAATACTGTTTAAATTTGGCACATTTTTACTACCGATACTAAAAAGCTTTGTTCCCCTCCAAATAAGTCTCTTCCTTTAACTTACGTATACAATTCAGTGACAACTACTTAATAGCAGGGGAATATCAAATAGTCCAAATCACGGAATAACATCCACCCTTAATTTGTCTTAAATGTAAGTCAGATAACATGATCTGTCCATTGATAATAATCTAGCACAATTATTCCAGTAGTGATAAAAAGTAACAGTTAAGTGAAAGTGCTAAGTAACACAGTATTCCAGGTTTTTCAGTTACTGATGTCAGTTTCTCTTTGTTTTTCCTTCTTGCAAACAGGTAATCAGATCCTATCTCTTGGGACTTTGTCAAAGGATCAGATTTATCCATTGAAACTCAAGGGTATTTCCATCTGTTACTCTGCACTCAAATCTGCCTTATGTGGAAATTATGTCAGCTTTGGCGTCTTCAAGTTGTATGGGGACAACCACTTTGACAATGTACTTCAGGCCTTTGTCAAAATGCTGCTTTCAGTATCCCACAGTGACTTGCTAGTAAGAAATTATTCATCCTGGGAGTCTTTATGCAAATTATGTATTACTACCACAGGCTTAAAATGAAGATAGAGTGGAATCTAGAACAACTTAAGTGCAGTTTATTTTTGTTTCAACTGCATGCATGCATTAGTAGTTCTTACACATGCAATATTATCTGTAGTTTCATTAACTAGTTAGGAATATTTACTTTAAAATATTTATAATATGTCATCAAGACAGTCACAGTTCATCTACTAAGTGGATAATAATTCACAAACCTGGAATAGGATTGTTTTTGACATTGTCAGTTAAACTTGCTGATATGTTGTCAGTCAGTATTCCTCTGACATTAACTCCCATGGATTGATTTTAATGAAAATGACAGTCTTACAAACTAGTATCTGACAAATGAGGGGGAACTCTCTAAAGACCAAAACCTTACCACTGGGTCAAATAAGCTGTACATCTTGTATAGCACTGATTTTCACCTAGTCTAATAGGAATCACCTTGTTTTTTGCAATTCTATCTACAGACTTTTATTCAAGTAAATTTTTAGGAAAATTAAATATATAAATACCTTTTGAAAAATCATAATTTTTAATTATCTAACACATATAGTGTGTGTGTGTATAGATAGATAGATAGATAGATTGATAGATAGATAGATAGATAGATAGATAGATAGATAGATATAGATATATATGTAACTAATATAGATTTCATTAGTAATCAAGGTTTCCCAAGGCAAACAGTAAAACAGCATTGGATGCCTTGTTTATTTGATTGTATGTATCCAAAAGCTGTTCCCAAACAGATGAGAAACAATGACAGTATTATTAAAGGAGATATACAAACATATGAAATGGTAAATGCAATCAGAAGAAAAGGGTGTTGTTACTTTTTTTTACATTTTTCTCCTCCCCTTCATCTGAGTTGCATTACTGCTTATGATTAGTTGCAACATTGTGTCCACTTTAATTCTCCTGTTAGGGAAACTGTCTTCAGTTGAAAGAAAAACAAAGCATAACAATGATAAAATTTCACAATTGGTAGTGTGACTGTGAGAGAAGTATTTAGAACTATTTGAATTTTTACATACAAATATCAAAATAGCTTGGCAAAATACAGCAGTAATCACAAAGAATATATTTGAGAAAGGACATGCAAAATAGGCAGCACAGTACAACCCATTAGTAAGCAGCTGTGAAACTTTTATTCAATATTAATTTAACTTCCATTTTCATAATGTTGAAGGTTCCAGTTCAGTTATTGCGAAATATTTGACCTGATAAATTTTTATCTCTCTTAAGCTGAAGTAATATTTTCAGAATTATAAGGCTTAGAATTTTTTTAAAGTTCAGTTTGCCTCGGATTTTACTATTATAATCAAAATTCTAAAAATAGAAAAATTTTACTTACTTCACAATGGAAGCCAGTACAGGCCTGAATAGACAGTTGGATTTTTTCAGTAGCAACCAAAAGATACATATATTCTCGCAGAACATAAACTGATTTGAATAGTTAAATATTTCAAAATTATTTGAATCAACTTGTAAATTTTCAGGTAAAATGCTCAGAGAGTTGCTAAAAGGAACACCTGGAATGGACATAGTGATACACAGAGCTCTCAGTAGCAAAGAAAACTATAACTATTACACCTGGCATAGTTATACATTCACTTCAGTTTTACTAGGTTGATACATTAAAGGGAGCATCTTTCTGCCCCCTCTTGAATTTCAATTTAGAAACCCTGCATGGTATTCCTTTCTCTTTCATATAATAATGCACCTGCAGAGATCCACAACTATACACCTGTAAGTATAATTACATACATTTGGATATTCTGGGTTAGTAAATACACAGGTATGTGTATTTTGTAATTCTTCTACCAGTCTGTGGTTAGATTCCCAGTGGGCATTTCAGCCCCTTACTGTATTGTGGCTCTTTGTTGTATTGTGTAGCTCGCAGAAAAAATGGCTGAATAGTGTCAGGATTATGTTTGGTCTATTCTGCCTAGAATATAATACATTTCTTTTCATATCAAAATACAGTAGATAATATTGAATATGGTAAAACTCTGTTTCATTACAGTATTTTTTTTAATTAGCCGTGTAATTTCTTATTGTATCACATTCTCTCTTTCTCTTCTATCCTAAGCAATATAGAAAATTGAGTCAATCTTACTACCCACTTTTGGAGTGCCTAGCTCAGGATCATATGAGTTTCATCACCAGCTTAGAGCCACATGTATTAATGTATATATTTACATCCATATCTGAAGGACTAACTGCTCTTGGTAAGTATGCAAAAAAAATAAACTAAGGAAGAATGTAAACTTTTTCTAAAACAGACAAAAGTAACGTGACCACAAATCATTAGGTGTTTGATTTAATTATTATAACAATGCAACACATAATTGTTTATTCATGAATCTTTTAAGACTAAATGGTCCTGTGTTCAGAAGGATATTTTTACAGACTATTAGAGTAGACATGGGCATGATCTTCAGCTAAAGAAAAGAATCAACATTTATTGTCTAATAATATTCTTTATTCTTTTCAGTGTATTCAAATGAAAGCACTCTCTTTTCAATGGAAGCTAAACAAAGATTATATTACTTTGAAATTTTACTTTTTAAAAATGTGTTTTATAATTCATGTAGAATTTTACACTTTCCTAATATTGTATTTCCAAATATTTGAAAAATGTAAACCACAACATGAATCATAAAACATTTTTACATTCCAATTACTTACAACATAATGCTTCATAAAGTCTTAATACAATAAAACTACACAACATTATGCAGTCTTTGCCAATGAGAAGCATATACTCCAGAATACCAATATTGTAGTATGGACTAAAATGCTTTGTTCCTGTTATTACTGAGGAAAACTGATCAGATGATTCATATTAATGTGTAAATGTAGAACAGTTTACTTAAGTTTTCAATGAAATTATGGAAAATAAATCTACCAAAAATATCAGTATTTTGTAATGTGAAAACCAGTTGCTATAAGCCTTGAAATAAAATAATCCGTTCATAAGAGATTAAAATCCTTAAGGGGAAAAAAGTCTATATTACTATCAGTACTGATTAAAAAAAACCGATATGCATTTTACATATATATAATGGAGGTAGATATGCATGCAAGCACACATACCAGTACATGAATACACATATACAAACACACACACACACACACACACACACCAATCAGTTTATGAAAGATATCAGTTAATACAATTTTGCAGTCCTCCCAAGTGATGGAGTTTACCCTCAAAAATCAGTTCCATCACTTTTCTCAGTGACATTTTCTTACACTTTTCTACTTCTTTTGTCAGAAAGACCTCTCCCATTGTTTGTCTCCTAAATCCTTAGATTAAGCCTGTCACCATTGCTACAATTTTTCAACATGGAAACAATCCACAAGGTAGCAGTTTCAGATTCTCCATTAAGTTAATATGTGAGCTGGGATTAAATTATGGGCTTTCTGATCCAAGCGCAATTCCCTATAAAACAGATCCATATTTTATGTAAACATAAAATAACAGTTCCTATTGTTGTGGTATTGGATATTTGAAAAACAGTTAACTGAGGAAACCAAGTATCAGTCTTTTTTAAAAAATTAACAAACCTGTAAGTACTATTTTTAAAACCTCAAATCGTAAAGTAATTGAAGTACACAAATAGTAGCTAATACTTTGTGAGTATTAAATACATAATGACCTTATGGATGTGCAAATGTTAAATGGTAATGTAAGAAACAGACATCCTAAGTTTATTTAAAAAGAAGAAATGAAGACAACTGTTAGTCTGCGTTTGTCATTTTTTAAAGTAATTTTTCTGATACTTCATTTTCTTAACAAGGTTTTGTTGTTTTATCCCCTTGCTTCACCAAAATGTTTGACATAGAATATAACAACATGAATTAAACGGAAGAAAAAAGATATGAAAACCTACATCTTAAAACTTCTTTTAAAAGAAATTGTGAATGGAAATACCTTGGGTATCATAGTTCCAGACAATGAATGCATTGATTGCTTTAGCACATTTTTATAGCCGCCCATCTAATGTAGAGACTCAGGGTGGTGTACATGCAGAGTCAATGAAAGAAATCAGATTCACTTAATGACCACATGATTTACTTAACAACTGCAGTGATTTGCTTAACTATGACTAAAAAGATCATAAAACTGTGCAAAACTTACCTAACAACTACCTTGCAAAGCAATGGAAATTTTGGGCTCGTAAATCAAGGACTACCTGTTATGACACCTACTTACTAATGACCATGTAAAGTTTTTGTAGATTATATACTGCCATTCATAATAAGAATGAAAGCTTAATATTTTCTGCACAAGCTATTATTATTAAATGTTAAACAGATTGGCTTGTTTACTTTCGAAATTGAGTATTTTGAGAAGAGGTAATTTGGGTTTTGGTAAAAGGAAACAGGTCAGAGAGCATTTCACTTGAATCATTTCCTTCATCATAAACGAAACATAGCTCTTAAACTGTGTCATGCACAATACATTCATAAAATGTTGAAGCAATTTTTTTAGACAGCAACGCCTTGGTTCTCATGAAAACAGAAATTTGTTGAAATATAAATTTTAGGTTGATATTAGGCATTATTCCACCTTTTCCTTGCTTGTTTCTTCAACAGCAACAATTGTCACTTTTCTCCTTCTTCTGTTTTATCCTCCCTTTCATCTACTTGTTTACCTATCCTGAGTAAGGATTCTATTCAGCTTCAGCAAATGCCTCTGTCCATTAAAATCAGAATAGGGGTCTTGCATAACAACTTCCCCTGTTATATTCATACAATGAGAAGAAAAATGAATGTCAGAAGCATCTTTGATATAAAGTTATGGGAAAATATAAATAGCTCTTAATACTTAAATTGCATCCTCATGAACAGATAAACCTCTCCACTGTGCTGCTAAGATCACTTAAAGAAGAAAATAAATACCTACTTGTATGGTATCAGCATGTTTAGAGCGTTTTTAAATGGACGTTAGTGATTTACTTTGTGTTATTCAATTTTCAAACAAATAGCCAAAGTACTGATTTTAAAGTACGGCAAAACGTGCTTATGAAATATGCATTTCTAGATACCTTTCAAAGTGTTCATTGCTTTCCTGTGCAACCAAAGGGAAAGAAACTTGTAAGGAAAACGTAATGGGTCAGATGCTTCTTAATAGGCACATAAACAGAGTCACTGAGAGTGAGTGGGCAGCCATACACATATTCTTAAATAAATAATTTTAAATCTGTGTAGAGGATTTTAACATAATTTAGAGAGGAGTCTGATGTAAACAAGAGAGGTGAAAACCTGACAGTTTTCACAAAACTAACACATTTATTTAATCTGAACTATATGTTTTCCTACTTGCACTAGGGGATCAGAGCTCCACCAATTCATCCTCTTTGTATCTGTATGAAGATTTCAGTACAATACCTTCAATTATGTACTGCGGTAGATCTGTGGAATATGATTAAATACATTTAATCTTGAATGACTATGAAAACTACCACCCCGTTTTTGGAATCAGATTTGATTGGATAGGACTATTTGATATTGTCCTGTCTTCTCCTCCCCTCCCCCCCACCGCCTGCTTGAATAATGATTCAACTTTAGCGCAAAGCAAAGTCAAGCTCTTCCACATAAATGAATTCTAATAAATAAAAAAGTGGACAATTAAAATTGATCACATTATTGAGTACTTAAAACATTTAACTCTTGGGCAAAATGCACAATTGAGCATTTATAAATATTAAATCATGCTCTTTAGAGAGAGAATTGCTGTGGGAAATCTTTACTTGGACTTCCTTTCTTTCAACATCCAGAGTAACTATCACCTGAGTATTTCCTCACAAAAGCAATACATGTATTGTAGATAGGGACACGAGTGATTACTGAGACCATCCATGAATTCTATTTCTCACATTTTGCTAATACAACATTACCTTATCTTTTTGATATGCTGTGGAACAAACATTCCAAGGCCTAGTGCCTTGATTCCCACAACAAACATAGAATTAATATGCAACTTTTTGACACCAGATGTTTAGCATTATTTTACATTTCGCTTTTTGCAATATTCTGAATTTATGCTGATGTCTCTACATTTAAAACAGCCAAATGCATCTAAATATTAAGAAAGCGAAATGTTATGAATTTTCCCTTGTTAACTTTGTGTAATAATTGAATTGGACAATCATACACACCGTTCCAAGCAGCATGGTGTAGAAAATATATGTTATTGTGGCCTATTTTGAAAATGATCAGAGTGGATGTATTATACAGATGAAGAAACCAGAGACAAATATTTGCTTCAGTTTGCATCTAGTGGAAACGGGGATTGTCAGAAATTCAGAGGAATGTTTCATACGTGGTAAAATGAAGAGAGTCTTGAGACTAATTGTGGTTAAAATTGTCTGCAAAAATCTTTCTTAACATCCCAGGAGAACTTAGCTAAGGAAAAAAAAGTATTGCAGTGATGTTGAAAGAGAAGTAAACTTCAAAACAACATTTAGAAACCAGAACTGGCAGAGATGAACATTCTGTGCCTAGAGGGAAGTTTTCAAATACTCACTGCAATATTGGCAAGCTTCCACTTATCGCAGTTTAGGGGGATACATTTAATTGAATCTATCATATACCTTGCGATTCTCCGTCAAATAAGCAGTATTTTAACACTAATGCTTGTGCACATCTATATATCATTCACAAACAGAATCCATAATCAGTAATATAATATCTGAAAATAATCTATATTTGCATTAATCAGGGCTATCTGGAAGCTGAATGAACCCTAAATATTGATAATTACACTTTTTATTTCTATGGCACCATCGGTATTCTTTCCAAGTTTTTCTTTCCTTTCACAAATAGGTGCTTAAGTATATCCACTATTAGTATAAAAAAATGACTGCTCCTAAAACTAATAATAGGAACAATACTTTAGAAATCTGTGATGTATTTAAAGAAGTTTGTATATTCCATGAATGACAAGGTTGCTGAGTCTGTAAGAAGTGAATAGCTCCTGGCTCTGGAGATAAAAATGACTGTTGTGTTCCCGATGTTCTAAGGTATTTGGTTTGCTCTTCCTGGATCCTAGCAGGACTGTCTGTCTATGCTGGCCTAAGACTGTGGTGAAATCAGTTATGACATGGGTGTGTTAGGCGACGCTTTTAGCATGGATGGCTAGCTCTGCAATTGTTCAACCTCTTTTATAGAAGTTTACTTTTTTAAAAGTTCAAATTTGTATGTATATACATATATTTAATACAGTATGTATTATCCTTTCTATAAATACTTATCAATGCCTTGGGGGAAAAAAACGAAGTGAATAGCTAGACGATTGCAAAGTTGTTGCAGGCAATCACTTGCTAATAAGTGAAAAGAAATATGCACAGTTTGAATAGCATTATTGAAACAATGTGAGGCAACATGTTTATGGTTCACATATGTTTTGTATCAAAATTGCTGGCAGAGATGAGTATAAATATAAATAATATTCCCTTTAAAAATTGTCAAACATACTGAGTAATATGTGGATTCTGAGATAATTTGTATAACACATCCAGAGTTATTTTGCTGTTATGGTACTGCACAGAATAGTTTCCTATTGCCTTGCAAACAGTAAATTATAAAACAGGAATTTATTGTTATAATATTTTGCTTTAAATATAGTAAGTAAAGGTGGTCCTTTGCAATTTTATTTTTCACAAGTTTTTTAAAATATGTTTTATATTTATTTTCATAACAACCAAATGATAAAAAAAATAAATGATACAAGTTATATATTTCATGGGGAATGGTTGGTTTTCTGTTTTGCTTTTGGTTTCTTGGGGAAGGAGGGCTGGTTACTCATTTTGTTCTCCAACATTTATGTCATCTGGATATTTTGTTTTCCATATAAATGCAATTTATATTGTGATTTCTCTCCAGATTGTATTAATC
>JANHFM010000895.1:177001-192522 GCA_032468115.1 Grayia smithii
TATCCTTCCCCTGCCACGCCCACCAAGCCACGCCCACAGAACCGGTAGTAACAAAATTTAGATTTCACCCCTGCTAGTGACGCCGTATAAATTGGGATGATTCAAGGCTTTGTGACGTGCATTGTGTGGGAATTAAAAGGAATACCTGAAAGAAGTAAAGGTCAGCAAGTTAGTTTTGTTTCTCCTGCCTCTGGTTAACCTGGGCTGGCTGAAAGTGTTTATAACAAGTGGAAAGGAAGCTTGATTCTTAGCAGTATCTAGTGCAAAGCTGGATTGAGTGAACCCAGAGAGAAGTTTTAGGTGGCTAGCTAAAGCAGTAGATTTCTGGAGCTGGTCTACCAGCAGCCCCCTTCAGGAAATGGCTTACTGGAGAAGAATTCATCATTTTCCCTCTTCCCCCACACACCCTCCAAAAGCTTCTTCTCCATTTTTAAATTTTCCACCACAGCTAAAATGGAATTACTTTCCCTAGAATCTACAATCTACAAGGCCTTTTGCCACAATGTCCTAAGCATGTTGTTGAAGTCCAACGAGCTAAAGATATTCTACATGTAGCCAGAATCTGAGACCGTTAAGTCTATGTCCCCAAATAAGGAGCTGATTTAAACAAATTATTGCTGGGGGAAAATATCCTATTTAAAGATATTGTGGTAGGAATTAGTCAGAGATGTTCCCAAGGTGGTTGTTTTTTTCAGGTAAATCACCACAATGGATGAATTAATAGATGGAATGCCAGAGCATTCATATACAATATAAAAGCAACAAGAAATATATTCTTTTTTTTTAATCTGAGCTTTTGCGGTAGATTTAATATCAAAATAATGTACAAATGTCTTCATTTTCCCATAGGCAAATTATTAAGATTATTTTAATATTGGGGCATGTATATAGAGAAAAGGCATTTTAGCATATTTCATACACGATCCATCATGTCATTTTTTTTTTTACAAAAGCTATGGACTTGGACAATGGCTCTCCACATGTACTGGCAGCAATAAAGTGAAGCCTTGCTTTTATTCTACAGCGTACTTTTTGTGCTGAAGTTTCAAGTAATCTTTGATAATTTCCTTGTTCTGAGTGATTTGCAGGGCTCTGAATATCTCTTTTCATTTAGTGAAACATGTTGTTTGACTTATTCTTGAGCAGTTATTACAGTCTGGCTTGCAGTGAGTGGTTAATTCTCTGGGGACTCGGTTCACTGTTACTTCTTGGCCTTGGAAAAATAATTTAAGGTTTTTCCCCATTTTCTTTGTGTTTGATATTGGGTTGGATGCTTTATTTATAACAGTAGTATGTTACAGCTTAATGGACAGATTTTATAAGTGTAATACTCTAAACCTGATTAAGCATTATCTACTGTTTGTGCGAAGGGTACTGTGCTGTCAATGTGAGTGTTCTGCCGTTTTTGCTTTGTTTATTTTGTACTGTTTTGGAAGCAGGTGTTTAAAATTTCAAAGCAAATTATGGACAATAATAAAAGTACCTTCAAAATCTTTAACTGCATCCTGCCCAGAATTGATCTGGTATCTCTTAATAGGTTGTGCAAATATTTATCTGAAGGGTAACAGAAAATGATTACTGACTGATTTAGGAATAATCATTTTTTACAATTCCTCGCGTATGAATTCTCTCTTTAATATTTTGTATATTTCAGAAGAGCTTTGCTGTCTGTTTTTTTAAGCCTCATACTAAATAAAAATTCCAGCACTGTGGTCAAAGATGTATAATGAGCATATTAAATATTTCAACACATACTTTTTTCTGAAGAAAATTCTTTCTTTCTTTCAGATGATGTCCATCCTTATGAATACTATAATTTTTGAGGATTGTAGAAATCAGTGGTCTGTATCAAGACCACTCTTGGGTCTTATACTCCTCAATGGAAAAGTAAGTATGCCATAGCTACAAATGGCACAAGTCTACTTATAGACTTAGCACTTGATTCTGCTAAATATATATATATATATTTAATTCTGTATCCCCTTTTAAGGGAATCTGAATGGAAATGCTCAAAAAGTGTAAACATGAACTCATGTTGTCCTGTTCTGATTGCAAAAGCTGTTGAATCCATTGCCTTCCTTGAATATGAGATAAACATTCATGATTTGTCTAAGATGAACATCATGACACTTGGTTTATGAGCATTTATTTCCACATATACAGAAATCACAAGATATTTTCTGCATTTTATAGCTGTTATTTCTATTATTTTATTGTTGTGATAGCTCACCAAAATTTCCATTATATTAAGAGCTGTTGGGAGATTACACATCATTCATCTCCAGTAAAAGATCATCCATTGGAAAGTTTCAATTCTAAATCTGAGTGGAGGTCAAAGTAGGTTCTAACTCAGATGGCTTCAACCTAGCTGTTATTATGTAGAACAGAAGAGGGTGATCAACAATTCCTTTGAGAACTCCTAGAGCTGAGATGTTGTATGTTGCATCTCAGAAAGTCTTGTTCTTCCGCAGTGATGGAAAAAAAAATCCAATAATACAAATCAATTACTTCTGATAAGCAAGAATTAAAAGAGGAACTATAGATGATTGGTTAGCAGCAATTTGAATTTATTATGACCTGGCTGGAAAGTTTGATCTTCAGGATTGAAAGCATATTTTTCTTAAGAAATCATCGTTTGTAATTTGATATCATCCTGTAAAGTAGCAACTTGGCTATCAGCCCATACTTTCATATAGTATTATGGAATTGTGATCTAATGTGACCATGCCATAGTTGATCAGTATTGCACAATATTTTCTCTTAAATGTTTCATATTGATTGTTGAGTAGTTCCGTAAGATTGGAGATGATCTCACATACTCAGAGCAGCCCCTTCATTTACTCTTCTGCTTTGTAAATAAGTGCCCTTTCCTTTATTTTTATGGAGCAAGGGGGCTCACTGTATACTCAGTGTATGCATAAACCTGTTTTAACATTGTGATGTTAATATGTATTTATCCCAAAGCTTTGGTACAGTTCATTTTGTTACTGCCCTGGGGATAGTTCAGACTCTTCTATGTAATGAGTGTTTTTCAAAATGTTTTAGCATGCTCTCCTGTATTCAATCAACTCCCCGCACCTGAGCCTCTCAAAGAAAACAGTTCCCAACAAAAATTCTGAAGTTTCCAAGTTACCATTAAAACCTTCGGGGGGTTTTAGCCATTGATACTCGGTCTTGATGGCTTCGGTATTTTTCATATCATTGGGTTTTGGGGGGGTTGCACTTGGCATTTGGACTTCAAGCTGAAGTTGGATACCAGAAAGGGACCTGTTACTTTCGGTACAGTACAATACAATATCAGCTATTCTGTACATGTACAAGCTTGCAGCGGATGCTAAGGGATTGTTTCTGATGATATTGACCTGGAGTGTTCTCCATACTTCAATGCAAGTTCTGACTTTATTCCAAATCTATTTATCTCCTGGGCAGTCACAAGTGGCAGTGCATTACTGCTTTGGAGAATGAATTGTCTATACAATAAGATGGTGCTGGGAAAATATAAGACACTAAGATTAGCAGCAGCCGCATACATTAAAATTCAAACTGAAATCCCAGCTCTGGTAGGAAACTAATAGAAGAAGAAAATATATCAAGTATAGAAGCGCCGTCTCATCATTCACCTGTGCTGAAGGATCCAATTTTAACCATATCCAATAGCACTGTCATTCATCTTCTTGGTGTATTATTGTGATTTAAATCCAAGCTCCATACGAGAAGCAGTTCTTTTAAAATGATTGAGAGGGAATAAGGGCAAATTCAGTGTTTAGAAAAAGTTTATGACATCACAATATTATCCTTTACAGATGGAAGCAATATTTCCTACTTTGGGAGGAAAACTAATCATTTTCTATCTGCCCTGAGTCACTGCATCATTATAAAAGGTGGAAATAAGTAGTCTTATGCATTCCCAATCTTGTTCTTGGCAACACTTTTGTTTAGCCAATGTCTCTGATTTATAGTATTAAATATTAGCCTAGCTCTATATTAATTATGTGGTTTTGATTTTAGCAGCTTTAGTGTAAGAAGGAATTAAATATTTCACAAGGAAATATAGCTGTGCAATCATGAATAGTAAGAAATATGAGACTAGCACAATTTTCCTTCTTCTGGAACAATATTGCATTCTAATGATCATGGAGCAGGTTCATTGTAAAATGTATCTGTATGGCATTATTTATCTACAAATCCTGAGCAGATTCTGAGTTTGAGTGGTTTAAGAATGCAGCGTGGGGACGGAGGATTTTAAGAAATCTATTTATTGACGATATGGGTGACAACCAGCAACAAATATGCTACGTGCTTGTAACGTTCGCTGCTGTGTTTCCTTAAAAACCCAGCCGCATGGTAACTGGAGCCAGTTTATTTCAGTTTCGTTGCAAAATTAGACGCTATTTGGAGATAGCTGTCTTTCTCAAGCCAGTGGCATTTTCGTGGAAGTACATTGCTTGATTTCCTTCTGGAAAATGTTCAGTGACGGAGAGGAACTCTGCAATAGATTATATAATGAACTTTTCCATTTACACTGCTGACTTTAGATTATGGAAATGTGTGTTCAACTGGAGGACACCATGTTGATGAAGTGCTTGGTTTTTGGAATTGTTATTATCACTATTACAGCATGTGTACTCATTTTCAAATTTTCTAATCTAGAAATATTCTAGGATGTTATTTCTGGATTCATATTAGTAAAACTTTGCTCTTTTTTTAAACTAAGTACAATTACAAGAAGCCACTAATGCCAGGGGATAAAATGAAATTACAGAAGTGCTAAAAGTTCCTATGTAGCCCGTGTGCTATAGTGAAACGGTCCCCAACCTTTCCAGTTCTGCAGACCCGAGGTGGGGAAGGGGGAAGGAGGGGATGGTTTCCCTCGTCACTTGTACAAATGGAGCTTTATACTTGCATGGTCCAGGTTCCTACAAGCCGCAGCCCGGTACCAGGCCACAGCCCTGGAGTTGGGCACTTCTGGTTTTATTATTGGGCTGGTACAGATTCAGGTGCTGAATCTGCCTTTGGGCCATTCTCTCTTAACTCAAGCTACTGCAGAGGGAGGTTGTATGAGGAATAAGTAGATCTTATATGTGCTTAGATATAAATACATACCAAATAAAAAGCATGCTCCTGCTATTCCTATTATTTAATGTGTAACATAAACCATCTTTTAAAATTCTGCCTCTGACTTGGTGTCTTTCGATTTTTGTATGACTTAAATGCAACCAGCACTTTCTGGACTGTGCTCCATTAATCTTGTCCTTTTTGCCCTATTGGCACTGAGATACAAGGGACCTACATATTTTCTCAAGCTGTTGTTTTAATGTGGCTTAATAGGTGAAAAATATCTATGTGAATGTCCCAGTGCTGTAAGTTGGATTAAATCATCTTGAGACATCTTTCCCGCCATAGAACAGTATCATCTTGAAAGGCAGTGGAAATTAGGCAATCATTCTCCCCAAACTGAACTGCTTTGTAGTCAGGGTTTGACAATCACTGATCTGCTAAATTCAGTCATTTTTATTGTATTATTTTGCCCATTGTCTTGTCAGTACTTCAGTGAATTAAGGGCAAGTTTGATAAACAGCCAGCCTTCTGAAAAGCAAGAGTTCCTTCATCAGTGCTTTAGAAACCTAATGGAAGGAGTCGAGCAAAATCTGCTGGTAAAAAACAGAGACAGGTAAGCCAAACAAATATCTAAAGGTAAAATGATAAAATTTAACATGCATTAACTTTCATTTGGGGAGGTTATATAACATATGTTAAAAGCTATAAATTCAGGTATGTTTTATTACTTATTGCATTTATATTCTGCATTTTCTTGGAAAGCTTAAGGCACTGTCTTGCGGTTTGGGGAGGGGAGAGGAGGATTTCACCTACTTTCTTCCACAAAAGAAATGCTGTGATGTCGGTTAGCCTAAGAAAGGACTGCCTAAAGCCGTTCCACGGAGCTTCATGGACAACTGGGAAATATGTCTTCAAGAGCAGGGGTGTCAAACTCAAAGCCTGCGGGCTGAATCCGGGCAGTGGGGTGTTAAGGTCTGGTTGTTAAGGTCTGGTCAAACACAACCCTTATGTAGCCCTCAATGAAATCAAGTTTGACACCCCTGCTCAAGAGGATATATACGTCTGTATTGCTATTTCTAAAATGGGGACTTTAAGCCTATTTAAAACATCTTTACCATTCCTAAAATACTTGTAAAACAATATAAATGAATTCATGAATGGCAAGGGGAAATGTCTTCAACACCTACAGGTGCTCCTTGACTTACAACTGTAATTAAGCCCAGAGTTATAGTTATAAGTTATTACAGTTGTAAGTCATCATATGACTGGACTCTATTTTTCAGCATTTTTTGTGACAATCGTTAAGCAAATACATTAACCTAGTGGGCGGGTGTTGCCGGAAGCCAAAAGTAAACCCGAAAACTGGCAAAAACCCTCAAGAATCATGGTCACATAATTCAGGATGCTGCAAATAGCCATATAGGTCAGCAGTCACATGACCAAGAGGGACAGCAGCCATTGCAATTGTAAAATTGGGTCATAAGTAGCTTTTGAGGGGCCTGTCATAACTTCAAACAGTCACAAGTCAAGGACTACCTGTACTTAAAAGAGTGTAGGCTCCTCAACATTTGGGGTGGGGGGGAGAGATGTGGGGGCAGAAATGTATTCCAGAGGAGTGGCATTACCAGCAAGAAGATCTGACTTCAAGTGATTGCAGGTTGACATGCTGACAAAATGTAGCAAAGCCTCCTCTGAAGAACATGGTGATTGAACCAGGTCTTTGATAGTGAAAGAAATCAGGCAGGTGTTCTCTGAAGCCTTATATATTAAAAAGCAAAGCCATGGCCTGCCTAGGTAAATCATTGGCAGTCTTTGAAGGTGCTTCAGTATGGATGCATATGGGCATAATCAGATACCTAGACCAGCTTCATCTTCTGAACCATATAGATTTAATATAGCATGAGACTGCAAGTACATAAACATCAGTGAGGTAGATAAACAGTCTGTATTCAGGGAAGGATATAGTTGATATATTAGCCAAATCTGGAAGTAGCTATTCTTGCCTTAAGATCACCAGGACCTCTTATAATGACTCCAGGAGCCAGAATTGGACAACTCGCCACAGCCAACTCAACATGGCTAACTTTCTGCAGGACAATTTACCATGGGACAACTTGCCCCAGGACAATTCAACAAATAGAAAAGTTAAATTAATTTCAACAGAACCATGGCCAATAGTAACAAAATAAAATCAACCCAGAAATAACAAGAGTTACAATAATTTCAGTGAAAACGTCACCAATAATAAAACTGAATGAAACGATTAATACAATATTGAATTGTCCTGTGTCAAATTATCCTACGGCAAGTTGGTCATGGCAACTTGTCTTAAAACCTTCAGTAACACCCCGAAACTATATACCTTTCCTTTCTAAAGGGATGCAACTATTTAAAATAAGTGGCTTTTCCAATTTCCCAATTCCAGTATTCATCCACCTGTAAAATCTCTATCAGTATCTCATTTCATTGGTCCAATCACTTTACCTAGAGACTCAATTCAGAATATGGACATCTTTTATTCTAGAGGACCTGCATATGGAGAAAATATTACATTTTTAAAAAGTAAATCCCATGTGATTTTTCATTCTTTCATATTACATATTTTTTATTATTCTGAGTCCTTAACACTTTTCTGTAAAGCAGCTTCCCAGAAGTTATATGACCTATTTTTGTTGTTCTCGTAATATTTTAATGCAAGTGATAACATCAAAAAGATTAACCGCATTGGCACTCAGCAGGTAATGTAAGAAGTCGCCTATAAAATGAGTAATCATCCAGAAGTAACTCTTTTTTTTTTTTTGACAGCAATGTTATTTTGCTAAAACATTTCATTCTCTTTCGAATTTAAATTCCCCCAATCCAAAGCCCTCCAGAAGAAACAGCTGAATAATCTCTGGCCATTGACCATAGTACCTCAAACATATGAAAGTGGTAGCTCAAAACATCTGGAGACCATCTAAGTGTCCACACCTGCCATAGAAGTGGTATAGTTATTGTCTTGGAAGCAGCACTAATATTAAATAGCTGAAAATTTGTTTCCAATGGTGTAATAGAGGGTTGATGGCACCAAAGTCTAGTTTTTAGTTATGGAGAGAAAATGTATTAAATACATAAGGAGCAATCATGGAGTCAATTGAATCAGTTTAATTTGAATCTAGGTGTCAGCAAAGATAAGTATATACCCAAGAAAGCACATTCTCTCATAACCCTTTTCAGTTCTCTCAATCTGAGGAATAGAAAGAAAATGTTTCAACCTTATTGTATCACCAGAAAATTCTGTTTTATGCTGTGCTTTTATTTTGTGAGATATCCTGAGACCTTGTCCTGGGAAGTAGAATAAAAATATAAATTAAAGATTTATATATATATATATATATATATATATAAAAAAAAATTTAAAAAAAATTTTTAAAACCCTATTGAAACAAAAAAATATACTCAAACCATGATGTTCAGGAAACAATGAGATGACTTTGGCTGGCGTGAAAAAAATGGTGTGCCAGTGTCAGTAACTGATCATTTCTGATCATTTTATAATAGATGCCACAAAAGGCATCTGTATCTTTGTTTTTGGAATTCTGTCACTTTTTGTTTGAGAGATCAGATTATATTATTCTAAATGATTTAACCGGAAAGATATTTTACATGTTACTCTTCGATTACAGGTTCACCCAGAATATGTCCATCTTCCGCAGAGATATGGCTGAAACCTTGCGCTGTGAGGGTGTATCAGAATCAAGCAGTACAGAAATGATGAGCTGATACAGAGCTGGAAATGTGTTTAGATAATAATGAACAAACCTTGAAGTTGGGCACCATTCTATATTGCTGGATAGATTTTGATTTTCATAGAAAGTATTTTTTAAAAACTGCCTTTTTGTATCTTGGGCATAAATGTAAGGATTCGTAACACTGGGAACAATCTAAACTCAAATGTGACATAAAGAGCCATGTTGCATTTCCTTATCCGGATTTCTAACTCTTTTTCTTAGTTAACATGGTGCAGAAACATAAATTAACCAAAGAACAAAATAATATATGTATTTCTCCCCTTTGAAACTGCAGCTGTTGAGATTTTCATTTCCAAAATCCAATTAATGCAGTTTCTCAAAATTTCTTTGAAGGGCAGTGATGATATCATCCATTTCTCTCATACTTTTATTCAAGCCTTTGGAATGACTGGAAGCATAATTTTGCAACTAGATGACTACGTGTACCCTCTCTCTCTCTCTCTTTTTTTTTTTTATAAACGTTCATCTTAAATACATTGTCAATAAGAAAAATATTAACAGAAAGAAAATTTCTTGGCCTAAATAAAAGTGAACGTGCTGAAATTGGTACTTTATAAAACTTACAAATGGGAATACATTCTTTAGTAGAATATTAATAAAATGTTGTTTCACACACATGTATCTCAGGTATTTCATTCTCGGAAAAATGTCGTATGTGTTTTTAAATGGTAAAACATTGTACGAACAGGCTGTAAATCATTTGTTACTGTAAACCGCCACCCAATAAGCACGTAACACTCTTTTAGCCCACTAAAATACTTTATGTATGTGCCAGAATATGTAATTTTGTATATTAAGCCCTACCGAAAACAAGTAAAACAACTCATTTCTCATAATTCAAGAGCTATGGTGTGTATTACTGACGAAATGCCCAAATAGCATGAAAGTGTGATGGCAAAAAAAGAATTTTAGGGGCTGGCATCAGTTGTTTAATCTCAAAAGCTGGATTAACACTATTCTTGTAGAGTGTTTTGTAAAGCCTATTCACATCAGTAGCAAAGCACAGTTTGGAAAACAAGAGAAAAAATGTACGGAATGATACAGTAATAAGCTATACATTATGTGGCAAGCAGTGCAACTTCCTTTCAGTCATTTAATTAAATTACTATCAAAGGCAACCTATCTTACTTCACGTAAGTAGAACCTCCACCTTTCCACATATTCTTGTATAAAAGATGAATTGCCCTCCAGTAATTCATGCTGGGTTTTTTTTCCCGTTATTTCAAGGAGATCACACATATCCTTTGAAAGGATCATTTTTCTTTTCACCCGAAAAATTAGCCTTAAGTAGCCAATTCTTATGAAAACATTCCCTCATATGGAATGCTTTCTACTAATAGATATTATGGGAGTGTCTAGATTTGATGAATTTGCGTGTAGCATCACTTTGCATTTTAAGAAAGTGGCCTTTTTATATCTTATTTTATATCTTGGGCATCACTTAAAATTGCATTTTAAGAAATGTTCCTTTAATTCCACTAATTTGTGCTTGAGAAGTACTACAATCTGCAAAGTGGCTGGTTTCATGTTCCACAAAAAACATTAACATTTAAGCTTAGCAGTTGAAAGTCAGAATCTGTAAGCCTGTCCAGTTTTTCCTTCTGATTTTAGGTTATGCTAGACCAACGTTGCTTTTACAGTAACCTTAGCAGGTCACTATAGTAATTTTAATTCAGCCCTGATTTTAACTTAGACATCAAGGGCTGTTCCAAAATGTTCCTTTTCTTCTTTGGCAATAGATTACATTTAATTTTGCATACATAAATACTTAGGGCTAAAACAATTAGGACTTCTTGCACCCCTCCTGAAAGAATCAGGGAGGTTGGGAAGTGAGCTGCTGCTTTGTTTATCCAGCAAGGCATTTCATGCAGTCAAAAACCTTAAGCACTATTGTGCATCAACAAGCACTGAGCAGAGCTGACAGTATGGACTAGAAACAGGAAGCAGCCTATTTCTGGTCCACAGTGCCAGAAGAACCAAGCCAGATCTCTGTTAATTCTTGGATGCAGTGGATGCATATAGGTCTGATTAATCAGAAATACATTGTGTGCGAGATCTGTTCATTTGCTTCTATAATATGGTAGTTTGTAGCCAGTCTTTTATAAGAGAACTGTCTAAAAGGAATGTTGTTGTTTTTTACTGATCAGGTTTGTAATACAGAGAGCCCAGAGATTATGCATTTGTTATAGGCAGGGGAGGTTTATTTTCAGGCCTTTTAATTGCCTGGCATTTGGGCTGCTATGTTATATTTTAACTGGTTTACTCTCTGCGGCAGCTTTAGCTTTTCCTGTGCTAGTTTTAGGCTTTGTTGCATTTAATTGATTGTTTAATTGTTTGTTTACGTTGCTTTGATTTGACAGATTTTATTTGCACTTTTATTGTACACTGCTGTGAGAGCTGTTAGCTACGGAGTAACTAATATATGTTAGACATTAGAAAATAATGGCCCTAAATATGAGAAACAAAGACATTGATAAAATGGGTAATTGTGTTTTTATTTGGCGTAGGACAGAGCAGAGGGGCTTTATGCTGATGGGAGTTTTGACAAAGAACTGTGGCCAAATGTTTGTCCCCTGTGCAGTAGCCATACAGGTCCAATTTCCAGCAACAGTTTTAAATAATTAAAATTGGAGGTGGGGGAGTTTCTTATAATTGACTTGCATTTGTTGTTTTTTGTAGGATCGGACATTGCATGCTTTACATTCTGAACTTACAGGAATTTAGATCAGGGGTGTCCAAACTTGGCAACTTTAAGACTTTTGGACCAACTCCCAGAATTCCCCAGCTAACCATGCTGGGAGTTGAAGTCCACAAGTCTTAAAGTTGCCAAGGTTTGGACACCCCTGATATATAGATTCACACTCCCTCTTGAGACTTTTGCAAGTTGCTGGAAGCCTGACTTAATACTGTATGAAAATAGCCTCCTTTGAGTGTCCGGTTTAAATTTTGTTACAAGTTGTGTTTTGTGATACACTAAATTCTGAGATGCAGGCCCAGAGTATTATAAAATACAAAATATAAAAGTAAATAGAGGAGCATTAAGGAAGGAGGGGAAAGAGAAAAGGGAAGAGGGGAAGGGTAAGAAAAAGAAGCATTGACTTCCGACTCCCTCTGTTGCAGTAAAATAAAACTTCAAGACACAACTTTTTATTTTTCCATAATAATATAAACAAGTCATTTCTATAAAAATCTACCAATCCAATCTGTAAAGTCCAAAGTCAAAGTTTCATTCTTTTCCACATCAAGCACGAAATTCAGAAGCGGTTTCCATGTGGAAACAAAAGTACTTATATTCTTTTCTTTAATCAGAGTAGTCAGTTTTGCCATTTCAGCCCTCCAGCAACTTGTCTCATGAATTTTCATTGGAAAGGCTGAAATGGGAAGGAATAGAGCTTCTAACTTCTCATTCCTTTGTTATCAGAAGAAAACTCAATGTATATTCACAAATCGGGGAACACAACCTTTTGCTGGTTTAAGTTCTGGATTTAATGACTTCCTCATTTAATGTTATTTACTCCCTAAGTGTTTCTCAACCTTGGCGAATTGAAGCTGGGTGGACTTCAACTCCCATAATTCCCTAGCCAGCAACCCTCTAAGCCAGGGATGGGGAACTATGGCCCTTTTATGACTAGTGGACTTCAACTCCCAGAATTCTGGAAGTTCAAGTCCTAAAGGAGGGTCCATAGTTCCCCACCTCTGCCCTAATGCATTGGAATCCATTCAAGAGATTCACAAAACACATTACAAGTAACAGTTAATGTAAACCTTGGTAAACATATTTTGACGTTTCTCACTCCGTATTCCAAATTGTGAGAATGAAATAGATGATAGAGAAATATTCTTGTCTTTAGAGATGGAAATGAGTGTCAGTCTCCTTCCCCTTAGTGAATGAATTGATTATTCTAGAAAGCACTCTTTCCAATACCATATATCTTCCATAGCTATGAGCCAGGATGGGTATAATGAAAGGAAAATAATTGTAATGGGGAATTATTGTAAAAGGTAAGAAGTATTGGGCCGTGGTAGTTTCCTCTGATTTGAGCATCTCAGAACTTAAATTGAAACAGTAAATTTAACAAATTGGGATCTTCAGTTGGAGAAAAGACACGGTTTGTCCCACTAAACACCTTAGAGCAAATCAGACATAAGCCACAAAGAGAAATAACAAGAATCTTTTGTTTTGTAGCCTAGGGAATACAGTATTACTTGCCTGTCAAGAAAGGAGAATGTGGAGAATGAGGCAAATCTAGCTGCCTTGGGGGGAAAAAATTCACATTAATATAGTCTGCTTGCATAACAGTGTTTCAGAGGAATTCAACTCTAGGTCCATATTCAGTTGTAGTATCTTCAACTTGTTAATGTTTCATTGTGGTGTGTGTTTATGGTGACAGCAAACCTTTCAAACTATCCAGAAATGCCATGCTTCCTTGCCATATTAAAAAATAATGGTGCTGTAGATTTTATGTATCTTAGTTTAGATTGCTGTTAAGAGCAGTGCTTTGATGATATCCTTCTCAAGGTTTACAGAAAAGTGTAATAAAATATGTAAGTTACATTTCTACAAACTCAAGGCCCATCATATATTTATAAGTGTGAGATCTGAACAGTATCACGATAAATAAACTCTAATGGATATCCGCACCATCCACTCTAATGCAATTTGCCCAACAAAAGTGTTTGAAACAGAGCTCTATTTACTAGAGGAGAAAAATACGGCAAGAGAAAACGTTGTCTGAAATACAAAGGAAAAAGGGAACTTTTTAAGTAAGCTTGCTAATGGGTAACTGTTCTTTCATAGAGCTGTACATTGATAGACTTGCAAAACAGTCTCCCCCCTTAAAATAATTTGTTATTGAGATGCTTGAGAGAATGAACTAAATTTCAAACTGGCTTCTTAAAAAAAAAAAAAGAGCCTATTGACAAACTACTACTCTTGATGCTACACCATGTCTTAATGTGGTGCCTGCTAGTTATTTCTATCAAGTAGCAAATCAGTGGGGCATCATTGTCCACCTCTAGCCTAAATAATGTTCTACTGATAGATCTTTCATTGGTCCTGAAGTTGTGGCCATTCTGATTGCTAATATAGACAGCATTTGTGGCAAGACAAATGAAAACAATGACCAATGGATGCTTTCAGTTTAAAAAAGAATTACCTATCAGCGTGATGGCAAACCTATGGCACACTTGCCCGAAGTGGCACGTGGGGCCATGATACTTGGCATGTGTGGCGGCGCCCGTTCCTCTTCTGGGTTTCTGGCATGCATGTGCACACGCCAGTCAGCTGACTTTCGTGCATGCCGTAGTGCCGGAAACTGGAAGAGCTGGTCTTCCATTTTCCTGCATGATCATGCACGCCGGCCAGCTGATAGTCGTGCGCGCATCTATGCCAGAAACCCGGAAGACTAGCTGGCCGGCACACATGCGCGCACCAGAAACCAGAAGTTAATTTTTGGGCGTGCACATGCGCCCTGGGCAGCTCCCCTTTTGGGTTGCAGCCCAGACGAGCTTGCGCACAAGTGCCAAAAAGGTTCACCATCACTGATCTATCAGATCCTCACATGCTCTTCCAAGTATAGTTTTCCTTATTTTTGCAACTATTGAACCTAAAGCACAAAGCAGCTCATACAGGTGAGGGACACTTAGTCCAGTAGGATAGGTCTATTAATCACTTTCTTGGAGCTGTGTTGGAGCTCCACAAATTAATAGGAAAGCCATCTGTCTGGAAGGGATGCAAACACTGGTGCCAGCACAATCTGACCAGTAGGAGTCCTAAGAGAAACCAAAAGAGGAGATAAGAATGTCAGGAAAACATGGTAAGAAAACCAGAGAAAGGAGAGGTCAACTTGTGCTCTGTGGGCTGCACTTTTTATAATAGTCTTGCAGCACAGAGCAGATTGTCACTTGCTTTGCTTTACAATGAAACACATGGGAAAGTGTTACCTTTACTATCTTCAGGCCATCCACTAAGCTAGTGATAGAAATAAGGATGGACAATTGAAGGTTGTATGAATACCTCTAAAGGGAAGGAAGAGCCATAGAAAGCAGACAAATTATGCAAGAAGGGCCAAGTTAAAAATGCCAATAAAGCCATTTTTTTCCCTTGAGATTTTGGAATGAATGGGTTCCCCCCCAAAAAAGAGGGATCCATTTAACTTGTTTTCCAAAAGGGCAAGTAACTGGAGCAATATTTGGCAATCACGAACTGAAAAGTAAAGCTTGTAGGAGCCTCATATTATCCTAGATCTATGGGCAGTCTGTTGGGGAGTGGGATCACCTATCCCTCCTATATGTTATAAAGCATGGCATATTTCCTGCATCAGGAGATGGTTAGACTACCTGATTCTTCTAGGCCCTATAATCCTTTTAGGATTTGATGACAGAGGATGAAATCAATTGGTACCTATTTCATTCACAATGAATGGTGCTCGACCATTTTCCCTTATGTTGTGAATTGGAAGACATTCTTCATTTCCCTAGTAATGCTATCCATCTTGCTGAGTCCTCTTTGCTTTGTTGCAACTCTTCAGAAAGTTCAGAGTAATGTAATATCAATTAATGTTCCATTATTATAAAACGTTACCTGTCTCTTTAAAAGGTTTTCAGGGTCTTGTTTTCACTAGATCATTTTCCATCTCACCTCACCATTTCTCTCTCTCTCTCTCCCTCCCT
>JANHFM010000904.1:6028-23791 GCA_032468115.1 Grayia smithii
GCGGGAACGGCGGCATTGTGTGAGTGGGTCCCTCGGGTGCGGAGGTTTGTGGGTGTGGCCAGCCAGCGATCGCTACCGGGTCGCCGAACCAGCCCCAGTCTCCGCTACTGGATCGCGCGATCCGGTGCGATCCTGTAGCATTTCACCCCTGGTTTGTAACTTCCTGAATCCATTTTTTCCAGTCTTTTTGAAGACTGGAACCACTTCAGCTCTTTTCCATTTTTTTTGGCAATTCCCGCATGGTCCAGGACCACTGAAATATTTCATTCAGTGATTCTAACATCACTTTTGCCATCAGAATTTAAAACAACTACAGTAAAATAAGTTACAAACACAGAAATCTAATTTTCCACCCAATTTTCTACTCAAGCTTGACTGTTAGCAAAGCATGGGCAATATAGACTACAAATGCAAACTTAGCATCTGATACAGTATGCTAAGGTCTTTATCTACCAGGAGAAAAAGAAAGAAGAAGGCAACCCATACTGTTAAGAATAAGATGTAACCATTACAAGAGGCCATCTTGGGACATGAGCAGTGGTATCAAATATAAAGATGACACTCAATTTTTCTTCGTATAAATTTTAAATCCTAGTGAGACAATGGGTATTCTGAATCAAGGCTTGAGCAAAGTAATGGATTGAATAAGGAAAAAAAAATGGCATTCAGTTCAAATAAAAAGAGGAAATGTCTGAATGAATGGTGCTCAATTTATCTTAGCAAGGACTACATTCCCATTACAGGACCAGAGACATATTTCCAAGATAGTTCAGCATTAATCATAGTCATTGGAGGCACAGATGGCCTTAAAAAGTAGCAGTGCCTTTTATCAGCTTAGACCAGTTGTACGCAAAGTGACTCCTATGGGCATTAATTTATCTGTTAACATGTCCTTTGGCACCTACTAAGATCTCTTTTTCATCTGACTTTAGCTGTTCTCTGATATGCTTTTAATTTAAAAAGATGAATAAATGGGAGCTGATTTGTAATATAGCAAACATCCATAGCTAGCATGATATATATTTCCAAGAATGCATTTGATCTCCATATAGTCCTGTTGGTACTTTTTAAAATATACAAATAATGGGTCAGGTTAGATTTAGTTTATAATGAAACATAAGTTAATGTCTTTACCAGTTTACCTTTTGGTAAATCAGCATTTTGTTAACACTGACTGACAAACATTTTGTGCACAGGCAGGATGCCCTCTGGCAGTCGTTTTATGAGAGTGCCCAGTATGTTCCCAAAATTCTAAATCATCCCACTAGCTCAAAACCTAGCTGACAGCTATTGCATTGTTTAGGCAAAGATATTCTTTCATCAGATACAAACAAGGTGGCAAGCTTTTAGTTGAATTTTGGAAATGCTATGTACAGGAGCTTTCCTCAAAGACAATTTGAAAATTTAACCCAAAATAGTTATTAGATTATGAAGTCAACTCTTTGTCCAGAAAGAGAAATAAAGCTTTCTGATGACTATAGCAAGATTCTTGTTGGCACAGTGAAGGAAGAATAAGGAAATACTCATAGTGGATGGAGGAATGAATTGCGAAACATCACAATTCACACAAATGGCAAAACTGATCTGTTTAAAGAAAAAAAACAACAAAAACTTTTGTGAAAGACTGAAAATCTTTATATGGACTTTTTTTGCTGAAAGAAGGAAGAAATGAAGATTTATAGTTCTGAAGATTAAGAAAGATGTGGATTAAATGAGGGGCTGAAAGGATTTGTACAGGTAGTCCTTGACTCATGACAATTCAGCTCCAAATTTCTGTGGCTAAGCAAGACAGTTGTTAAATGAATCTGGCTTTGCTATTGATGTTCCTTATCAGAATGTCACAAAAAGTGATCATATGACCCCATGACACAGCAATCATCATAAATATGAATTAATTGCCAAATTAATTATGCGGATGTCGCAATGATTGTAAAGTCTAAAAAGCAGTCATAAATCACTTTTTCCACGGCCGTTATAATTTTGAACAGACACTAGAGCTGTTCTAAATCAAGGAAGAAACAGGAAGGATCGTAATCTCTGTTGAAGGTTGGAAGTAATTTATATTTTTCTTCAGTTCCTTTTTTGTTTTACTTTTTCTTTTTTCTTCCTTTTCAATTTATCTTTTATAAAGATAACTTCTATTGAAAAATTATTAATCAATACCATTTTTTTAAAAAAAGAGAGAAATAAATAAGATTAAAAAAATTGTAATGTCCAAGCGCATGGGTATTCCGACCTACTTCACTTCTAGTCTCGCCCACAATGCTATTCTCAACGTATTTCATACTTAGAACATTCTCCATCAGCATTTTAAAAAATTAGCGTTACTAATTTAAGAGTTGTCTGACACACCTGCTATCTTTGAAGGCCTTCCTTAAGAGCAATGGCAGAAAAGCTGGAACCAGCTATATGGAAAGTCTGAGGGAATGCTCTCCTCAGAGAAAGATGCCTGCTACACACAATTATATCTTTCCTTCTTTCAGGGATTTTTTATAGTTTAATTTTGATTTTGAGTGCCCCTACTAAAATGAAATAGTCTTTTTTATACGGTAATATTGAGACACTTTCTTGTCATTTAACTACTACCGTTTCACCATTTGAATAATTTTAGATGTTTCTAGCCATCCAAAAACCCTCAGTTATTAAGTGAATTAAAAATATGGTAAATAAGTAAATAAATCTATACTAATCCTGACAGAGCTGGTATTGTTGTTTAGTTCTGACCAGCAATTATTTAATTTCCATTCTCCAAATGTAACTGTTTTTCCACACAGGTGTTTCAGTCAGATGAGTTTAATTATCCAGGGCTTCAGCAGCCAACAATAGCTGGTACATTACAGCCTTGATCCTCCAGATCCAATCAACAGTCCCTCTAATTGACAGTTTAACTTTTATTACAATATCTAGCATTTCTTGCTCTTTCCCTCCAACCATGCTCCCCACTGAGGATTCTGCATCCTCTTGCCACTTCTTCCTTGCTTCCAGTAAATAGATTATTAGAAATTTTTGCACAATGTCCAAATTTATTATGTCATGGTCTCCTTCCCTTTCTCCGTCCCAGGAGATAAGCCACCAGAACAATCCCACACACCTGTAAGCACCTTCCCCCTTCTTCCTTTCCTTAAATTCTGCTTACCAAAGCTAATTAGACATAAAAGAACTTTTGTGATTGCAGGAGAAGGAGTTGCCAAAAATGCAAAGCTCTTTTCTATACATCCGCACTACCATACATCTCTTCCATGCAGCTGGTTTCCAGTTCAATATGGAACCCAGGTATGTTTGTATTTTTAAAAATAAAACAGGAACACATTTGCCGCCAGAAGTAACATCAGCCACAAATCTCTCAGTATTTGGGATTTTTATACAGAATGGAATAAAGACGTTATGTTTTAGATGTTTGACTGTGAAAGATCTTCAGTGATTCATGAACCTTGAAATCTGTTTTTTCTGGATATAATGCTGGTTGAAGACACGCTTGTTCATTGCAGCTGCTTTTTAGACCACCCACTGTCCTCTGACTGTAAATAACAGCAGCCGGTTGTTTCTCCCCATCAACCACTTCCCTAGTCTCTTAAAAGAAAGTTATACATCTTAGACGTTGTAACATAATCTTCTAACTGTGAGTTAGCAATACATAAATGTGCAATGTAATACTTTATTTAATGTCTTTAGATAGCCTCTTCCATTCTGCAAGTCTTGATAGAGCCAACTTCATACACAGAATAGTTTCAGATGGCCAGCATTTCTGTCATGAAAGATACATGAAACTGGGAATAAAATGGCCTAGGCCCTAGGGTTTCTCTCCATTGCATACACATACTATTTCATGCAACATAACACAAAGAATTTCTGCTGCACTGGTAGTGACACTCAGTGCTTGAAAATGGAATTTTTTGGCCTAAGACAGTTAAGCCAAAAAATCAAGAAAGTTTAAGGGGATAGGGCATGAAAAGACTGGGAAAAACCCAGGATTAATCATGTTCTCAGAGACATTTCATTTCATGTTTTCTATATATCTTTCTGAAACATCGCGTATTAAGTTCTATTTACTAGACATTAAGAAAGTTTCTATTGAGAAACAAAATTTCCCAAACTTAAAACTCTAAAACACTATTTGCTCTAGAACACACTAGAAACAATCGAGGTGTACTGAGTTAAATGAAGAATGCAACCTTTATGCATATTTATTTGGAAGTTCCATTGAATTATTACTAAATAACTATATCTCAGGTATAACCATAGGAATTTTTAGATTGAGTTGACTCATAAAATCCAGTAAAGAAGAAAATTCAGGCTAAACTTTGTGGAAAAACAAACATTTTAAGATGCTTAGCAGAACAGCAACAATTTATTTCCTATTATTCTACCAGATTTTTAATTATCATCATCACACCATCCCTCACAATAATGCACTTGAAGAACATTATAAGAAGCAGCTTCAGACATATGAAGAAAACAATTGTGTTGGTTGTGTAATTCCTATCCTGATGATGAAATTTTTAAAAACACAGCTGTTTTCTCAAGCTTTGAGATCGGATGGTTGTGGATCCCATTTGCGTATTTTATAATGTACAGAATGCAGCTTTCCTGTACATGTATTATCTTTTTTTTCCCTATCCTTTAAGCCATTTAGAGTTATTGAGTCAGGCAGCCTCTAAATAAAGCCACATTGAATATGTTAACTGGAGATCTGTAAAACAGGGTTATAGTGTACTTAAGCTTCACTTCCAGAAAGATGTTTCAGAGCTTCCAAGGTTGCAAACATAGCATCTACCTACAACTTCATTAGCCATTTTTCCCGAGTTCATGCTGAAAGCATATGCAGAAAGCAGCCATACAACCCAAAGTAGCTTTTTAAGAAATTGCAGAGAGATTCAACAGCTTCAAGTAAAGCATCCCTGATTTTGAAACAGCTAAGCAAAGTTTGTACCTGGATGTGAGACAACAACCCACATCTGAGAAGGAACCAGTGGCAAACCACTTCTATCCTAATGCTAAGAAAACCATATAGATGTATTCTAGAGTGCTTTTTCAAGAGGCAACTGGACTTTTTGGTTTTTCTTTGAAGACATTTTGCTTCTCATCCAAGAAGCTTCTTGGATGAGAAGCAAAACATCTTCAAAAAAAAAACCCCAGAAGTCCAGTTGCCTCTTGAAAAAGCACCTTTGGAACAACCATGACCTGGATGATTGACAATCTCCATAGACACATACGTAGATGTGCCTATGTAGTCACCGGGAATTATGCTTAACTTGACAGAGATTTTATATACATAGGTAAAGATAAAAGTTTCCCCTGTCCAGTCATGTCTGAGTCTAGGGGGCAATTTTAAGTCTAGGGGGCAAGTCTCCATTTTAGCCGAGGGAGCCAGCATTGTCCAAAGGCATTTCCAGAGTCGTGGCCAGCATGAAGATACATGAAAGGGGCACAGAATGCTGTTAACTTACCACCCTACTGGCACCTATTGATCTACTGGCATTTCCATGCTTTCAAACTAGCAGTGAAATCTGGCTGGATATATCTGGCTCGCATGAGATGGTAGGGCCAGCAGCGGGAGGCTCCACCCACCCGCTGGGACATCATTACATCCTGTTTTTTACCCTCTGCGCATGTGCAGAAGAGGCATGCGTGAGCACAGTACATGCACTCTCATTTCCAATCCGGTAGTGAAGGTAAGTGCATTTCACCGCTGTTTCAAACTACAAGGGGCCCGGAACTAGGGCAAGTAATGGGAGCTCAGATCTCAAACCTGGGCCATCACCTTTCCTGACAAACTTCATGTCTTTAGCCACTAAGCTATCATGCCCCTTTATGTATATAATGTTTTAAAATTTGAGGGAGTATTTTGTTCTATTGAATTCTACAAATTAGGATAAAATAGAAAATGGAATTCAAACATATTAGTAAACCACTCTTTGAACCAGAAGTGACAAGGAATACAGCTAGTCCTCGACTTACAACTGTTCACTTAGTGACCATTCAAAGTTACAACAGCACTGAAAAAAGTGACTTATGACCATTTTTCACTCTTAGAACCATTGCAGCATCCCCATAGTCACACGATCAAAATTCAGATCCTTGGCAAGTGGTTCATATTTCTGACAGTTGCTGTATCCTGTGATGTGGGTCATGTGATCAGCTCTTGCGACCTACTGCAAAGCAAAGTCAATGGAGAAGCCAGATTCACTTAACAACTTTAACTTAATAAATGCAATGATTGATTTAATAACTGTGGCAAGAAAAGTCGTAAAATGGGGCAAACACACTAAACAAATGTTTCACTTAGCAACATAAATGTTGGGTTCAATTGTGATCATAACGCCTCTCTCTCTCACACACACACACACACACATACACACACACACACCACTGCTATGCTAGTGTTTTCTTGGTTCAAATTAAGATCACATTTCGTTAAGTATTTTGAAATGCTCATCCATGTCCCAACTAAAAAAACAACAACAAAAACAAATGGAGTGGTATGAAACATCAGCTACTGCCTTCTCTTCAATTTTGTAAAATGTCACATCAGTTATATCCAGCATTGTTAGAATTCAGATTTATTTTTGAGTTTGAGACTGAACTTAACCCGCACATAATCATGTGGAACAATGACTCACCATGCTTGAAATACCCTCCTGTTCTCTTGTACACACATGGCTTGTTCATTCTGGCTTAATTATTTAACAGCTCATTAGATGACTTTTGCCTCCATTCTCATATATACATACAGTAGATTGCTTACAAGTGAAAAAAGGAGCTTCTGAGAAGGAATATTCCTACTGGCTGGAGCTATTCTCAACCCTTAGTGGACATTTACCTTTGACTTTCATGGATTAATTGCTATTCATAGTTACTCAGGGCAATTCTATAATATTTCCTCCTCACCGATGCTTTCATTTCATTTCATCTTCCGACTTCTCAGCGCCTCTCTTCTGGTACTCAGCTCACTGAGGAACTTTGGCTAAGCCCTTTAAAGCAAGAAAAAGCCATTTTTGACTAATGGTCTACAATAAAGTTGACTTGGCCTGATCCAGCAGGACTGATTGATTGATTTTCTGCATTGCCCATCTCACCTAAGTGACTTTGGCAGTTTAAAACAACATAATAAAACAATAAAAACACAGGAATAAAAGCAGAATGAAAAGATTAAAAACTAAGTTAAGAACAAAGTAAAAACTGTACAGGTTAAAAGTGAAAATCAAAGTTAAAAAAATTCTGAGTGCCTTCAAGTATTACTTCTGCTATAATGGCCTTTTCAACTCCATAATTCTATGTCCCATTGTAAAAGTAACAGTAATAATGTAATACTATCACTTGTAGTATAAGTTCTACTAATTAACAAAAATCTTGGGGACCTATTTTTGTTAAGAAAGGGTATACGAAGTACTATGATAAAAGAAGGATTGGGCTGCACCTAAGAACTATAATCTCTGTACTAGCAACAACTTGCACCTAATAAAAATTTGTGAAATAAACAGAAAGACAGCCCTATTACAAGTTGCACTTTGCTCCTAAGAGATTCTATTCAAGACAAAAAAGTGTTTCTTTAGAATATGGAAACAAACACCAATCCTAAACTGAAGTCCAGGGACCATATTACATTCTAGTTCCTTGTAACAATAGGTTAATATTTTTCCTTTTCCTTTCTTTCTGTAACAATGAAGCAGCACAGCTTTATGAAATCTTTTCCCTTTCTTCTCATTTTCCATAAAAGCACTCTTACACATTCAGCGGCTTTTCTCCATACATACCGGTATTTCCCGAAACTAATTGGGGCCCCCAAATAAGCACTATAGCTTATTTTTGGGGAGTGTCTTATTTTTGTTTTGCATGTATGGGAGGCCCACTTTTTCTGCTTGTTCATGGCAGGGCAGGTGGCCATGTAGTATGGCAGTGCTGCCGCCGCAAGGCAGGCAGGTGGAGCTGCCCCAAGTGCCCTGCACACGTTTACCTCAGGGCCCCCACAGATAGGCCACCCACACCCCAACAACTGCCTTGCCTCATGGCTACAGCCCCAATAGCCTTCATCCAGCAGGATCCGGCATAACCACCGGCCCACTTCTGCTTGCCTGCAGCCGCAACAAAGCAGGAAACCAAGCAACACACTGATGCCGTGGCCACAAGGTGAGATGGGGGATGGAGTTGCCCCACACGCCCTGCACTAGCTTACTTCAAGGCTCTTATAGCCAGGTCATCCACACTAGAGCACCAGCACTCCGCCTCTTGCTCTGTTGCAACTGCAAGCAAGCAGAAGTGGGCTGGTGGCCACCCGGTCTCCTCCTGCACTTGGCTGCTGGTGCTGCCACTGCAAGACAGATGTCAGGGCATGGATAGCATGGTTGCAGGGGCCCTGAGGTAAGCCAGTGCAGGGCATATGGGACAGCTCCACCATCACTCTACCTCGCCTCATGGCCACAGCACAGTGAGCAACCAGATGGAATGGACAGGCAGCTGGCTGCACAGGCTCTTAAGTAGCGTTTATTTTGGGGGTAGGGCTTGGAAACCAGACCCGTGATGTGCTACAGGAAATGTATGGGGCAGCAGGGTTTCAGGAGCATGGCAATGTTTGGCAGCAGCCAGGGTTGGGACCACCTCCCTCCCCAGGGTACCCAGGCATCTGAAGGAACCCCTCGCCACACCCAGGACTCTGGCAAGGGTGGCTCATATGACATTTGGGGAGCTTGGGAAAGGTGGGCCAGAAGAACATCTCATGAGATACCAGAGCAACTAGGCTCCCCTACGAGCATCGGGGTAGTGGTGACCAGTGTCAAGGATACGAGGAGCAAATGCATAAACCCCCAAGCAGCCAGCCAGCAAGCCAAGGGCCTGTGTATCTGGGTCAATGGGATCCTCCAGCAATGAGGGCGTCATTTGATGAAAGTCCAGAAAAAGTGGCCCTGTTTCTTGGGCAGGTCCTTAACCATTTTGACAGATATGGTAGACTGTACACCTCCCAATGGGACATGATCATGGCAGTGATCGCAGTCATGGAGAGAGAGGCCGCTAAGTGGGTGGCAGATCTGTATGGGGACCATGCAACTGAATTGGGGGATGTGGGCCTTTTCCTGTCTGCCCTACAGGAGAGGTTTGAGGATCATACAAGGGTCCAACAAGCTGAAGGAGACCTACTAAAAGTGAAATAGAGAGGGAGGCTTGCAGTGGAATATATTAGAGAATTTAGGAGCTTTCCAGTAAGGTGCGTGGGTGGCCTTAGCGGCTGCTAGTCCACCAGTTCAAAGCCAGGTTGGACAGGACACTGCGACAGGCCTGCGTGTGTTGTGGCTTAGTCCCCAGGCTAGCAGCCTGGTTCCAAGCAGCCACTGAACTGGATATCGAGTTTAGAGATGAACGCCAAAAGGAGAAGTGGCGTCAACAAAACCAATGCCCACCACCTTGTCAAACCACCCACATTCCATCAGCAGGGCCTTCTCCTGTTCCGGTTCCCCAGGCGGCCATTGTACCAACTGCAAGACAGGTCATAACGTGTTTTCATTGTGGTAGACCAGGACACAGACCCACCGAATGCAGTGATGTCAGTACCAAGGTACCATCGGGTCCTGGCAGTACCAAAAAGGGGTCTGCCAGAAAGTCCATACGAACAACATCAGAGAAGTTTCATGGTACGCACCAGAAGATCCAGGCCCAGTCAACACCAGTGGAAGAGAGTTCTGCTCCCGTTGAATACACGGATACCAGCAAGAGTAACGGACATGCCGATCCGATGGTGTATATCGCCATAAAAACTTGTGGTGCCTGTTAGAGGCCAGCCAATGTCGGAAGTGTGCAGCCCTCACTGATTCGGAATGCACCCAGTGCCTCATGAGTATGGGGGTGGCATCTGACTTGGGAGTGCACCTCCACAGGTTAGCTCAACTTATTTGTTTTGAGAAGATGGATAGGTCCTTATTGTGGCGTCAGCCGGCAATATTTGTTACCAGCAAAGTGGTTATGGAATTAGGCCAGCATAGAGAATTGCGATTTATAGAGGTCCCTAGGATAACCGAGGACTTTGTCCTCGGCCTGGCCTGGCTGGACAAATGGGGCCCTACTATATAGTGGGGGATAGTGTGGATGTAGATACCTAAGAATCAGGTTAGGCCCCAATCCACCGCCCCATGAAGGCTGCCCTGGGGCCCACCAGTGGTAGCCTAGATAACATCAGGTGCAAAGCAGGGGTGAGTTTGCGCTCCCCAGGGAATATGATGAAGGATGTATTTAGTGAGAGGGACTGCAATGTTTTACCATTTTACCATCCCACTGATTGTGGAATAGAGATCATTCCAGGGGCATTGTTAGCAAAGCCAAAAATGTATTCGATGATCCCCCAGGAATTGACTGAGATGAGAGCCTACATTGAGCAGAACCTCAAGAGAGGCTTTATCCAGCTGGCGAGGTCCCGCGTGGCAGTCCCCGTCTTATTTCAGGAGAAAAAAGATGGTAGTCTATGTCTGTGTGTTGACTTCAGGGGGATCAACGCGATTTGTGTGGAGCATTTGTACTCTCTCCCACTCTTAAAGGAGATGATGGCTCAGCTGTCAGAGGGCTGCTACTTCACAAAGTTAGATCTCAGGGAAGCCTACTATAGGGTCAAGATTAGAGCTGGAGATGAATGGAAAACGGCTTTAAACTATCCCCTGGGCAGTGTTCATGCAGTTCACCAATGGAGTGCTGCATGAACACTTATTAAAGAGGTTGCTCGTCTATTTGGACAACATCCTCATTTATACAGACACACAGACAATGAAAGAACATGTCCAGTTGGTCAGACAAGTGCTCCGAAAATTGTTGAACACTCATTTGTATGTCAAACTCTCCAAGTGTGAGTTCCACAAGACGGCCCAAGATAATCTCGGCTTTAGAATATCACCAAAAGTGGTGGTGATGGTCAAGGCGGTTTGGACTGGCAAGCCCTTAAAACCTGGAAACAGCTGTAGAGTTTTCTGGGGTTTGCCAACTTCTACCACCTATTATTTATTTATTATTTATTTATTTATTTATTTATTTATTTATTTATTTATCAACAAGTACAAGGAAACAAGTAACAGTATAGACACATAATTTTTTTTTGGCACAAATAAAAAGATATAAATAGGGAGAACATAGCCATAAACACATAGAATGATTACATATAAATGGGGAACAATAGGGCAGGGATGGTAGGCACGCTGGTGCGCTTATGCACGCCCCCTTAGGGACCTCTTAAGAAACATGAAAGGTCTACAGTAGATAGTCCAAGGCAGAAAGCATGGGGATTAACAAGACCAATAACAGGATCAGGTAGAGTGTTCCATACATTTACCACTCTATTGCAGAAGTCATACTTATGACCATATGTCATAAATCATACTTATGATCTTGCACCAATGGATGTTCAAACATGTCACCCAAAGAAATTCTCAAGAGAATCTAAAGCGCCCGGCAAATATGTTTGGAAAAACAAATAGTTTCTTTCCCAGAGGAATAGCAAAAATATGGAGGACAGATTTGGGCAGGTATCAGTTTCAATGATGCAATTTTGACCTTACTGAAGTCCCATCCACTGATGATTCCTTGGCCATTCTGCTGCTTCCCAATATTAGGTTCCCAGGAAACAGAGAACATTAAAACTAAAGCTGAGGCAGAAAATCAGAATTAACAAGAGTGAATCAAAATGGATATTTCAGGGGCAAAATATTTCAAACATTATTCAAAGAATAATATCTATCAGTGGAAAGATAGTACAGGTAGTCCTTCACTTTATGATCACAACTGAGCCCAAAATTTATGTTGTTAAGTGAGCATTTGTTAAGTGAGTTTTGCCCCATTTTATGGCCTTTCTTGCTACAGCTGTTAAGTGAATCACTGCAGCTGATAAGTTAGTAACACGGCTGTTAAGTGAATTTGGCTTCCCTATTGACTTTGCTTGTCAGAAGGTCACAAAAGGTGATCCATATGACCCTGGGACACTGCAATGGTCATAAATATGAACCAGTTCCCAAGCATCCAAATTTTGATCACATGATCATGGGGATGCTCCAAACGTCATAACTTTGAAAAACGGTCATAAGTCACATTTTTTCAGTGTCATTATAACTATCACTTAACGAACTGCTGTAGGTTGAGAATTACCTGTTTTTCTTTAGTTTCTCTCTCTCTCTCTCTCTCTCTCTCTCTCTCTCTCTCTCTCTCTCTCTCTCTCTCTCTCTCACACACACACACACACACACAGATCATTTAAAGCCCATTTAATGACCTCATTGGATTCTCTGGCATGATGGAAGGAAGGAATTTAAAAATATAATTATAAGCACTATGTGAACTGTTCAGAAATTCTCTCTCCTGAAAAATCAAATAAATATCCCCTTCATTTTTCCAGCTGCTAGTCAAGAATGTTGGTAGGGGTATACAATATGTGGGCTTTCTCTACCCTAAACCGTAGACTCTACTGCTTCTATAGCTGGGACTGCAAACACGCTATTTCATTAGAAACTAATTACTTTTCTTTCTTTCTTTTTTTCCTTTGAGGGATATCAGATGCAAGTACTACCAAAGCTAAATTATAGCCTTGAAATCATGTACACAAAAACAGCATTGCCTATTTTCCTGATTGAATCTTGGGGGAAAAATAATTAAGTACAAGAAAGGATTTGTGTTTCAAAGTTGATAGATGAGAATATATTTTTAAAAGATGCCCAGGAAAAAAAAGGGAAAATAGTTTAAAAATAAAAACTGGAGTTGCTTTATAAGCTTTCTTTGCCTGAAGGTTGAATTGCAATTATGATAGCTATAAACAAGTATATTTAAAAAGTGAATTTCTCATCAGTTTGTTACATTTTACAACCTGGTCTCAAAAGCATAAAATTGATGAGGTCTTTTACTGGGCCAACTCTTGTGGTGGTATCTTTTATTGAATAATCAAATTCCAACTTAATTCCATCGCATAACACAGTAAATGATGGGTTGGAGAACTGAAATCCTCAGTTTAACACAAATATTTATTATATATTATAACTACTGTTTGGTGCAAGGGTAATTCTGGGAGCTGGATTCCATTGTTGAGAGTACACAAAATTTGGGGGAAATTAAACAGTAGTAGAAGAATCATTGCAACAACAGTATCTTAGCTACTGTCATAGGGGAACTGTGGGCAATATGAAAGGCTGCCAATAATTTCATAGCTCATTGTGGAAAATGAGATATGTCATTGTAGATTGCCCTCCCTCTCACTTATAATCTTACCATTTGATAATAGGACCAAGCAAGGCACTGGGATTTATGATTCAATACTGAATTTATTTTTCAGTCCAAAGTCTTTACAATGTCCCGCTGTACCAGGCAAAATATAATGTTGGGACTAAAAGTGTGATTCCACAAATGAAAATCAATGACTTATTTCTTCTGTCAGAATTCCTTCCATGGGGTTTGTTGATGGAAATCCTTCTTTAAAAAAATTGGAACTGATTTCCCTTTCTGCAATTCACACATGCTATCAAAATTTGCGATAGAACAATGGCATGTATACATACACACACACACTGGTGTGTGTGTGTGTGTGTGTGTGTGTGTGTGTGTATATAGTTCTAATATTCTAATATTCATACACAAACACATACACATACACACACACACACACACACACACACAAAGAATTTTGGTCCCTCTTTCCTTTCTTAATGTGCATTCATAAAAATCTACTGAGGTTGCATGCATATTATCCTGCCCAGGTTCTTTATCCATGTAGTTGCTTGAAACAGAACCATAATTATATGCTGAATTGCTTTTAGTAGCGGTTGTTGTTTTAACTGTTTGTTCTGTTATATGCTGCCTAGCATTATGTTTGTGAGATGGCAGCTATATAAATTTGCTAAATAAATAAATAGGCCCCCTTTTCTGATAGTAACATGGCAGGAACAGAGCTGTTGAGGTTTAAGAATTCCAAGTATAAGGACTCTAAAACGAACATTCTGGTTGAGATTTTAAAGTATATGTATTAATCCTTTTAATAAAATTAGAAGAAATTAGGCTGTTTATGATCAAATCAGCAAGATTTGGCCACAAACACCAACAATCCATCTTCTAACTAAATGAATTTATAGATCGGTATAAATGGATATGAATTAAGAGATGCAGATGAGACTTCCGGTGGTGGCATCAGAGCGAATAGGGTGAGGAAACGGTCTTCCATAGCCGAAACCCTAAGAATTCTTCTTTTGGAGCTCTTTAAGGGCATTCTCGATCCTGCAGGGATCGGGAAATAAAAGAGGAAGTTTTGGAGACCCCCAGGTGACATGCAGTCACTCGAGAGGAGATGAACATCCTGTTAAAGCCGAAGGAGAAAGAGTCGGCCTGCTAGGCGGACCAGGAACAATGGCGGCCACACAGTGAGGAAGCAAAAAGTGAAAAGCACATTTCCAAGTGGCAGACGAGGAGATCACGGAAGGAGAAGAAAACAAGAAAGCAGATTGGAGATGACGAGAGAGGGAGACGCAAAGAAAGAGACTAACTTGGTGGCAGCCTTCGGAGGGCAGTGCAGCACGAATTGGAATAGAAAGGAGGTCAGTGCGAGCAAAGGGGGATCCCAGTAATTGAAATAGCGAGACGGAGTGAAAGTCGGTGGCGGAGACAAATCCCCTGGGCCGGAAGGAGGAGAGAGGAGAGAGGAGAGAAGAAAGCGGAATTAAAAAAGGACAATAAAATCCAGCTCAGGAGTATAAGGATAGACTTGGAGATTACTAGAACTTCGATCAAAACTGAGGATTGTGGAAACTGAGATATAATATCAGAAGGAGAAGGAGTGAAGTGGAACAGAACAACAGGAAAAGGAGACAAAGATTTTGGAGAGACTGAGACCATAACACCAAATATACCTATAACAAGAAGCTAAGTGACTAAAAGACGCAATTGGTGAAGAAGTATCATATAAATATAAACTTTGAACAACTTTTTATATATCCCAGCCCTTTTTTTATTTTTTAAAGGCCAACCATTTAGATCATGTGCCTAAACTTTTATTTCTGAGAAATGCAAATGGCACAGAGCATTGTGCCCATCAAAACTTGACGTAAAATTTCTGAGGTCCAACTTGAGCAACTCTTCTATTTTACTTTGAGATGTATTCAGAGAACAAAGTCAAGAAGTTCAGGATCTCACACAACAGTGGATACGAAACAGGGGTGAAATCCAAAATTTTTCCCTACCAGTTCTGTGGGCGTGGCTTGGTGGGTGTGGCAAGGGAAGGATATTACAAAATCTCCATTCCCACCCCTCCTGGGGAAAGGATATTGCAAAATCTCCATTCCCACCTCACTCAGAGGTGGTATTTAACGGTTCTCTGAACTACTCAAAATTTCCGCTACCGGTTCTCCAGAACCTGTTAGAACCTGCTGGATTTCACCCCTGATGTGGGGAGGCCTGACTCATAGAATCACCAAGAATTGGCTAACATCATCATCATCATCATCATCAGAAGCCCTCCAGATGTTATCCAGAGTTGGTCTAGTAGCCCTCCAGGTGTTGCCCTCCCATCAGGCCTCTGCCAACCTGGCCAACTTTGAAGGGAGCTGAATAGCATCTGAAGAATGAAAGATTGCTTTAAACAGACAGGAATTTGGTCTTTCACTTCTATATCACTTGGAAAGTGTGTTTTACTCCTGAGATTTGAAAAGGAGATGCTGTTCTGTAGGGGTAAATGGGAAAATGGCTCCTTCCCAAGTTTTCACAGAGACTGGTAGTTTGCAGTGGAGATAATGGCTTATTTGGCCTCTCAATTCTAAAGTCATTTTGAAAGGCAGATTAACCTACCTTCCAGACGGAGGGCTGGAAGTGATGTTGTTTAAGTGGCTAGCTAAGAGGTTTATAGGAAGACAGAGGCAGATAGAGATAAATACTCCAAGCACGTGCAACTTCGTATTTTAAATAATGAAAAATAATCATAATCTGCAGGACCACCTACTGCCTCAAGCATCCTCCCAGCGCCCGGTACAGGCGGGATCCGGTACAGGTTGGCCTCCTCAGGGTCCCCTCAGCCAGACAATGCTGCCTGGCGGCACCCAGGGGAAGAGCCTTCTCTGTGGGAGCTCCGGCCCTGTGGGACGATCTCCCCGTTGAACTTCGGACCGCCCCTGACCTTTGCTCCTTCCGCCACGACCTGAAGACGTGGCTTTTTATCCAAGCTGGCTATGGTTGACTTTTAATTGTTTTTAGTATTTTTAGTATTTTTTAATTAATTATGAATTCGTATTTTATCGGCTCCATTTTAACTCTGTATTGTCTAGTTGTTTCTTTGCTTTTGCCTTGTATTGTCCTGTTACGTTGTATATGTTTTTGTATATTCCATGTTTTTATTGTGAGCCACCCTGAGTCCTTCGGGAGAAGGGTGGCATACAAATTGAATTAAAATAATAATAATAAATTAATTAATCAATATCAATAATAAAAAAATGATAAATCAATGTCTAGCAAATTAATCAATAAGTTAATCAATGATAATAATAAATCAATGTCTAGCAAATTAATCAATCAATCAACAAATCAATTAACAGATCAATTAACAATCAGTGTGGTTAATTAGTATTACCTGACAAGTCAAATAATTAATTAAATTATTTGATTTTGTTTCAATTTCTAGCTAGATTGCTTTCTGGAGAGGTAGAGGATATTGGTGGGGATTTTGAGGTAGAAATTTAAAACATTTCTTTCTGGGATAGTTTGTAGTCTTATGAATAACAATGCTGAGCTGATTTCTCCTTTCCAGTTTTCTTCAAATCTTCTCCTGATGCCAAAAAGGTTCTTGTTTTTCTGTTTCCTAGGGCGTTTGGAGAAGGCATAAGGCACAATAAAAGGGGATTCCCATTATGTGGATTTTGTTATGTATTATATATAGTGTATAGTTGTCAGTTGAAGCTTTCATTCTGGTCCACTGTTGAAGCGGGAAAATACTCTCTCCAAATTGGTTGTTTGGCTGATCAGTTTTATATAAAAGGAGCCGTGTCAGCCAGGGAGCGTCGTTGTCTCACAGGCAATATTGAATAAAGAACTATTAGGAATCACTCTGGCCTCACCTCCATTCTTTGCCCAGAATTTATCAGATTATTTTTTTTGACTTGGCAAATGTAGTTACTCCCTGCAAGGCAAAACAACCCCCACCACCAGAGGTGGTATTCAGCAGGTTCTGACCAGTTCTGGAGAACTGGTAGCAGAAATTTTGAGTAGTTCAGAGCAGTTTGCAAATGCCACCTCTGACTGGTCTATTCTCTGCGTCCTGAGTCCCAGCTGATCGGGAGGAAATTGGGATTTTGCAGTAACCTTCCCCTGGAGTGGGGAGAGAATGGAGATTTTACAGTATCCTTCCCAGGTGTGAAATCCAGCAGGTCCTGACAGGTTCTGGAGAACCGGTAGAATAAACTTTGAGCAGTTCAGAGAACCGACAAATACTACGACTGGCTGGTCCCAGAGTGGGGAGGGAATGCAGATTTTGCAATATCCTTCCTCCAGGAATGGGGAGGGAATGGAGATTTTGCAGTATCCTTCCCCTGCCATGCCCACCAAGCCAGCCCACCAAGCCACACCCACAGAACTGGTAGTAAAAAAATTTGAATCCCACCACTGGCCAGCACACACTGTAACTAAGATAAATTTTACTTCACTTTTTTTTAAATTCCATTTATAGCCCGCCCTTCTCCAGAGACTCAGGGCAGCCTACAAGTTTGAGCACAACTTAATGTGCTCAGCAAATCCCTTCATTCTTTGTATATGCCTGCTTATTAGGGCTTTTGCCCCCCC
>JANHFM010000904.1:31549-43171 GCA_032468115.1 Grayia smithii
CATACTCTCTCGGTGTACATAAAAGAAAAGATACATTCGGCATGAGTCATAGGGTACAACACTTAATGATAGTCAAAGGGAACAAATAAGCAATTGAATCATATTAGTTTTATATTAATATTACCACATAAAAATTTCTGATAGTTTTGGGCTTTATCTAATGTTATACCCAACTCTAGGCCTCAGATTGTAGCCTCGTAATTATTAAACTTTCTGGTATTTGCTATTAAAGCCAACACATGACCATTTTTCAAAACTTCCAAGCAATAGAAAAAGCTATAGGTAAAAATATCTGTGTCTATCCCTCTAAGCATATCATAGAACTATTAGCTGTTTATCCCCATTATAACAGACTCTGCTCAATATGCATGAATGAGCAGGGCAATACATAAAAGTATATAAAGAGAGAAATTTTAAACTTTAGTCCCAACCACATAATTTCTAGAACAGGGGCTTCCAACCCCTGGTATGTGGACCGGCCCTGGCCGCAGCATGCCAGAAACCAGGCCGCGCAAACAAGCAAAGCCCCACCCACAAAATACAGGCAGCACATAAAACCACACCCCCTCTGGTCTGTGGAAAACCTTTCTCCACAGAACCGGTCCCTGGTGCCCAAAAGGTTGGGGGCCATTGTTCGAGGGAATTATACTTATGTCAGAATGCAATCCTCTTACCTTTGTATTTTAAGTATTATGCTTTAAATGGGTAAACTTTGTCCTCCTGAAGGAAGACTAATGGGTGGGAGAAAAAAAAATAGAGTGATGTTTAATATTGGCTATCCATCAAATGGAATGTGATCACTGTTCATTGAGAACTGTTCTCTTGGTTAAATATACAAGCATCATGGATTTATTGATACAAGAACTATGATCTGATGCACTGAATACAGATTTGTCAAAATGGGTAAAATAGTCAACCATTACTAACAGAATTCGTATAGATGGGGGACAACCCTTACAATACAATACAATACAATTCTTTATTGGCCAAGTGTGATTGGACACACAAGGAATTTGTCTTACATATACTTACATATACTTCTGTACTGTATGCATAGATATAAATTATGATGATGAAAAGCAAAGGTATCTTCTTGATCTTTTAGTTACCGGTAAACATTTCTTTGAAAAAATTGTTTCCTTCAATTCAATCAACAACTTAAAAAGTTGAACACAGTAGCTGTACTTTTAAATTTTTGAATTATAGTTCTTGAAGGAGCCTAAATATGTGATCAATCCAGTTTTTTGGATTAAAATTATATCTGAATCATAAATTAATCATATAGCTATGTTATATATCATGACACCCTAATTAACAAAATCATTTGGTTGTATGAACCTATCTCAATTTGGAGAAAAAATTCAAAATGAGGGGTAACTTATCTTTACCCATGAAAGTATCTTTACAAATTGAAAAGAAGAAAACCTTTCAGCTTTTGGATGAAATATCACTTGGTATATTCAGTGCTAAGGTTGGAGCAGCAATGTTGCTCTTGTTAGTTTGCATATAGTGCTCATACTTTTATAATACAACCATAGACAATTTTTTAAAAGATGTTAAGTACATTTGGTAGTTGAAACTAAGAGTAATGGGTTGGAGAAAAGGTATGACTTAAATCTAACTATTAATAGAACTATACTAAACTGCAAACCTCACCGTGCTATCTATGGTTAGACTCTCATTCATACCCCATACATTTTATAAACCATGGTTAAGTAAACCATGAATTATGTCACATGAACAGCTTTTTTTAAATTCCCGCTCCATATTCTTAAAACACGTGTAGCACTTTCAGCAGCGACAGAACATGGGGGGGGGGGGGTGGACCGTGTTCCGTATACATCATTCTTCTCTTTACTACACCAACTCCAAAAACGGTATATTCGAGCTTTAAGCACTAAGTTCTCCATCTCCAAACGGAAGAGTGGGGGGAGGAAAAAATGCACGCACTCCCACGTTCACTTTTCCCTCGTCCTTACCGCCTGGCTCAGTTCAACCTGCGGACCATTCCCATGAAGCCCTGCGGCATGCGCCAATAGGAAAGGGCGGGCCTTTGCATCGCGGTGCCTTTCGGGATTCGAAGTTTCATCTTGCTTGTACACCGCCCATGGTGCTGAGGCTTTTGTTTTTTTACTTTACCGTTGAAAGAACTACGAATCCCGTCAGACACTGCTGCAGCTAGCAAGGGCCGACGCTCGCGTGCGCCTTGTGCGTAAGTACAGAGGGACCAGGTGGCTCGGTGGAGTCTTCATGTGGAGGTCAATTCTTCCTCAGGAGGTGAGTTGTGGCTAAGAATCGTTGAGCGTTACCTTTTTCCCCCTTCTGCTGAACTGGGTGTATCTTGTGTTGTGAAATAACTGCGGAGAATTTAGCAAAACGCGGCGTGATGAAATACTTGGAAAGAAATTCCAGTATTTGGGTTTTGCTTGAACGGATGCGGTGCAGAATTCTAGCAAATGAACGTTTTGAGCCGCAGATGGAAAAGCATGACCACAAAATGGAGAAATGACTGGGGTAGGTAAAGGAATTTGGGAGATGGGCGGATTCTGCAAATAAAAAGACTGCACATGCTCCTGTAGTCTTCCAGAACCGGAGTGAAGGAAGATGCATGGGGTATCTGTCTATTTCAGTAGAGATGGTAGGGATTAGACAGGATTTACAAAGGGCGGGTTCCTGAGAGAGGGAGATGTTATAATGGAGATATTGGCTAGAATAAAAGTTGCTGTGGAAATTTATATTAAAACACATTAAAGAGCTTTGGAAAAAGTTAAATCTTTAAAAAGTTCTGTTCACTAGATTTTTTCAGTAAAAAAAGCTTGCCACAGCAACTGAGTTGACCCACAGCCTAGAACAGGCTGTAGAATGTGTGCTATCTTTGAAAAATAGGAATCCATCAGACCCATCAAGCTTTAACAAAGCCTTGTATGAACAGTGCAGGATTCTAACAATGTGTCCACAGAACACATTGCAGTACTGAATGTAGAGACCATTGTTGGGAGTTTTCCTCAGGGTGAAACCTTTGAAAGTCACACGTGTTAAAGAGACTGATGAAGATTGGTACAACAGTTAGGCATACTTACTCATTTGCCAATTTAGTCTTCTTAATGTACTTGCTAATTGCCTCAAGACAGAAAAAAATGTGGCTGGACTAATTTGAGCTGAGCTAATATTCTTCCATCATTTGTATTCAATAAGAACATTTCTAGCATTAAAGAATAATTTTAAAAGATTAAATCTACTAATTTAACTAATTTAATTCTAGGTTCTGACATTACTAAATATGGGAGAATAACATTTTGGAAATGTTCTATATTCAGACAGACTGCATTTGGAAAATTGCTAGGGCTGTGCAGCAATCTGGATTAAAAGAGGAAAAGGTGATTTGGGTGTTCACATTGCACATTCAAGATCATCTTAAATCAAGCATGCCTTTTCCTGAAATCACATGATTTCTTTAAAGATGTATCTGCATTCTAATAATTTTTCCCCCTTAAAGTCTGGATTATTGCATATTATTGCAGGGATTGTATCTTAAATTATCCAAATAACATTCTTAAGTAACTACTGCATTCTGTGAAGCTTTTTTTTTCCAAAAAATATATAGGGATAGGAAGCTGCTGTTTATGCAGAAGTATCATCTGAGAAGCCATTTCTTTGCTCCAACTTTTCTTATTACTGGATTTTTCCCCCTACCTGCATAGGTGTGATTGTGTCAGAAAACAGAAGCAGGACTTATATTGACACTAATGGCTTCCAAAATTTTTGAGACTGTGGGCAAACTCGGCTTGGGCCTGGCGATTGTTGGTGGAGTTGTCAACTCTGCTTTGTATAATGGTAAGGAAGACTTTCTCTGCAGGGCATTTGCTTTCCTGTGAGATTACCAAGTAAATATTAAGATAGGAATTGATGAAATACAATAATTTCAGTTTGTATAGTAATAATTTTGTTTAAAAATCTCAAGTCCACATTCTTAGAAGATTCTTCATCAAAGAATTTAAAAATAAAACTACAGAAAACAGCAGCTCATTTTTTTTACCTCTTCTACTGTGATGGCCAGAAGAATGACAGTTCTAGCAGAATTAAGCCTATGACCAAAGTTCTTCATTTCCTACTTTTCTCCTGGGACAGTTATTCTTCTTTAGCCATTGAAAAATACTTTTCTAACACATGTAGAATTTAGTACAAGTACTATTTACCTCTCATAGAACAGTTACATTTTAAGAAATCAATGTCCTCATTTTCTTGCAAGGTTTGCGAATATATTTTAAACTGTGTGCAACTAAATGTCAGATCTAAAATGTAGCATTACACTGTTTTACTGAACAGAAGTTGAAATGTGTTCTGCCTTAAAGAAAAGTCTCAGCAGGTGGCAGCACTCTTCAACCTTCTCTGATCTTGAAGAAGCTAAGCATAGTAGATACGAGCAATACTTTGATAGAAAAGCACTAGAAAATATCAGGACTGTACGTTGGACAGGCTGGAGAGCTTACAGAAACCTAGAAGTTAATTACTTTTAGTAATTAAAGTTAAGTGCTTTAAAAGCACTGTTGTGCTGGTGCCAAGAAAACAGTATGAATGCAATCACCAAGAGTTGTGCCTCGCTTAAAGTAGATTTCACTGTACCTTTATATTTTCAAGATACTGGTACAAAGATATAAATGCACTGCTGAAAAGGCCCAGTCTCTAGTGTCTATTGATTATGATAACATCCAAGAGAACTTCTAAAATTAATGCTGAAGCAAGTAGTAACTTATTTCAAAATTTTAAGAGATTAAAGGACAATAACAATTTAAATATAGAAACAAATAAGTAGCCAATGTGATGGGCACACAACAGTGAACTATGATCTGAATGCCTGGCTCCTACATTATTCAAGAATTCTATACTAATTGAAATGTCCAAGCTGTCTTTAAAAGTAGATTGGTTAAAAAAATGAATCAATAACGGTTTCTCAAACAACCATAGTTTGTGGTACAGCATAAGCAGATCAATTCTTGTGGAATGGAGTGAGGAGACTTGTGCTGAGTCTAAGAGAATTTTCCCAAATTGTGCATTTTGTCTTTGGGAAAAAAGAAGCAGTTACTGAGCAAATGAAAATCAGAGGACAGCACAATTATCTTACCCTTTTCCCAATTATTGTCTAACTACTTGTTCTTAAACATACTTTCCTGGTCTGATCTAACTAGTGGGACTGACATACAGCATTATCTCAGAGAAAGAAAAGACATTAGCAAGTTTCAGAAACCTCAAGATTTCCAGAAATATAAGAGGAAAATAAATGGAGAAAAAAGTTCTAGGTGGGATGATTTTTTCAAAATCAACCCCAAGTGTAGGATGAAAAGAGATGTAGACTAATTTGAAGAATAAATGGATAGGGTACTCTAAAAGAGGACATTATTTGTTGCCTGACACTCCAAACAGTAGTACTGTACGCTATTACAGCCTCAGATAGTTCTTGTACAGGTACCTGTAGTTCTTGTACAGGACAAGTATAGGTAGTTCTTCACACACAACCAGGAATTTCCATTGCTAAATTAGGTAGTTGTTAAGTGAGTTGCACTTCACTTTATGACCTTTTTGCCATAGTTGTTAAATGAATCATGGTCATTAAGTGAATCTTGCTTCCCTCCCTCCATTGACTTTGGTTGTTGGAAGTTGGCAGGGAAGATTGCAAATGGCAATCAGGTGACTTGGGACACTGAAGCCATTGTAAATGCATGCTGATTGAATTTTGATCATATGACTTTTGGGAGGCTGTAGTGATCATAAGTGTGAGGACTGATTCTAAGTCACTTTTTCAGTGACATTTTAACTTTGGTCATTATATGAATGGTTCTAAGTAGAAGGCTACCTGTATGCAAACTGACAGTAGTCACATAAAAAGTCCTCAGCAAGGCGTTTTTCATATGTTTTGGCATGTACCTCACAGTGCAAGTTCTGATGGTTGTAATACTTCAGGATTGAGGAAGAGCGGCCTTAATTAGTGAGGCAGAGATGATTATGATTTTTTAAAAAACAAAGAAAATCTAAAATAATTGATTTTTTATATGATCCGATATAAACAAGAGCATAGAGGAGCTATCATTTTATGGGAGAACAAATTATTGTATATAGAACATTCTAGATTTAATCACTAATGTCTAATCAGATTCAGCTGGACTGGAGTTTAGGGAGTACTGGCAGAATTATAAGTAATCCAGTCTTAAGCTGCTTTGAACTGGTCAGTTAATGCTTAATTAGCAGAACAGTGATGCTTCTCCATTTCTCTGATAGGGTAATTTGTTGTATTTGGCCACAGACCTACCAAAACACATGAACTGGAGATTATTACTTTTCCACATACAATAATGGTAGTGAATGAAATGAATTGTAGTTCTATGTATCCAGTGAGTACCTGATTGATAACAGCTACCATCTGCAAATATTATAAAAAGAACATTGAACATTGCACTGCTCTAAAGTATCTAGGAGTAACTCTGGATCGCACACTTGCCTTTAAGAACCACTGTTTTAATTACCAAACAGAAAATACTTGCTAGGAACAGCATTTTGAAGAAATAATGGATATAAGTTATGGTACCCAACCAAACACATTAAGAACATCCACATTAGCCCTATGTTACTCTTAGATTAAAACATGCAAAACAAATGAATGTGGCCCTAAATGAAGCAGCAAGACTGGTCACAGGGTGTCTAACACCAACTCCAATATAAAAGATGCATTATATATCTGGTATTCATGCCACCCTCCCCCCCAAAAAAATTTTTGATGAAAAAGTGCTGCACAGAATGTGTGGGTTATAGTGCATCCCCAGAAACACACCTACTATATGGCCATCAATCCCCGAAAGTTGAGGCTGAAAATGAGGAATAGTTTTCTCAAAATTTTTGTCCCTCCTAACAACTAGCCGCCACAGATCACCCTAAAACTATAGAAGGTGGTAAGGAGCTTCGGGCAACTGTAAGCCTAGTAGACAGCCATACAGCTGTCTGCCACCTCGTCAAAAACAACCTTGGCCTATTTGGAAATCACTAAATAGACTATGCAGAGAAGGAAAATCAAAGGACAATCAACATCTGTGGAAGAAGACCTCATGCTGGCAAGAGAAAACTCTGTCAACGTAGTTGGATACTTAGCAAATGTCATTTAGTTTTAATCCTATTTATTTCATATACTTTTTATATGTGGTATATTTCTATGGCCTATTTTATTGTCTCACGGTTGAATGTTGTAAGCCTGTAATTTGTAAATGCTTCTGACACAAAGAACACAAAAAGTATTCCATTTTTTTCTTACTTTTCTTGCATACAAAGAATGTTATTTGAATTTTTCCCCCTTATTTGCAGTGGATGCAGGCCATCGGGCTGTCATATTTGATCGATTCCAAGGTGTTCAAGACATAGTGGTAGGAGAAGGAACTCATTTTCTCATTCCTTGGGTTCAAAAGCCAATACTCTTTGACTGCCGTTCCCGCCCTCGCAATGTGCCTGTAATCACTGGGAGCAAAGGTAAGCAGTGAGACAGATCCTATTTTTATTATTGGAATGGAGAGCTGCAGCTAGGTAGTTGGACATGTAAAGCTAGAGCATATAATGGCATCTGGCAGATATTAATTTCAAACTAAGACAAATTGCACTTGGTTAATACTTGAATGACAAATCACCAGGAGGTCCCAAGAAGATAAAGTAGACATCAGTGGCAAGCCACTTTTGTATCCCTGCCATGAATATTACATGGACTCAAAACTATCTTTTAATGAAAACTTGCCACCAAACCAAACCATCCTGTTATATTTCTATTATAGAAATAAGAGTTAAAAACACATCAGCTTGTTATTCTTCTCTCCATCCCCCCCCAACCCCTACATTTGGGGGGGCAGTGATTTGCAGATCATCTTACCTGATTTTGGGATGTTTTTTCTTTCCCTCCCTGAATCCTACATCCCCTAATGGAGCCAGAAAATAAAAACTAGCAAAGTATACTAGATAGGATTGGAGTGGGGAAAAATACTGTGATGGTCATCTTTATCCTTACTAAAGTTGGCCTAGAACTATTTAGAAGAGAAAATTGGGTTAGATTATCTGGCAGCAGATCACCCTTTATTTTGGCAACTGTATGTGCAAGATTTATCTAAGTATCTTCTGCATGAGTATACTGATGGAATTCTGGGAATTGTAGTCCCAATAGACTCCTAAAAAGTGTGGGAAGCTTGGTTATAGGCTCAGAACATGTAACTCCTACAATCTGCTTCCTATCTTCTGGGTAGATCTACAGAATGTGAATATCACACTCCGAATCTTATTCAGGCCAGTGATGATGCAACTCCCCCGGATTTTCACCACTATTGGCGAAGATTATGATGAACGAGTATTGCCTTCCATCACAACTGAGATCCTCAAATCTGTGGTGGTAAGAGAGAGTAGGATAAGACCATGTCTCCTTATGAGCCTAGGCATTAGTTTCACAATTGTAATTGCTTCATTTAGTGGGATGCTGCAAAGGGTATGGACTGATTCATTTTATTCTGTGGAGCCAATTATTCCTTCTGTCTGTCAGAAGACTTTCTAATTCTGTTTCCTTCTTTTTCTGTGTTTGTGGACACATTCTTGTGCAACCCAAGAAAGCTCTGCTGTCATTTTCATATGCAGGCATTGCATTTTTCTCTCTTGGAAAAAGAAAAGAGGAAGATGCCAGTACCTAGACAAAGGAGGAAGGCATCTTAGAAGGAATATTCAGGAATTATATTAATCCAGTATACTCCAGAGCAAACAGTTTGCAAAAAGAGAACAATAAGTCAGAGGAACACTTGGCATCACATTAAAAAAAATAACTTGGAGAGCTAGAGGCATGAACTTGAAAGTGTGTATATATTGTGATGATGAGACTTTACCACTTAGTGTCTGCAGTAAGATCTATGTTATGCATATAAATACAATAAATAATAATAATAATAATAATGTTGTATTCATTCCGGTTTCTCCTCTTTATTTAGTAACCCCTTTCTTTATCTGATCCAGTCTTTATTCTCCCATTTTCCATCCTTGTTATCTCATTAATAACTTCTTTTTGATCACACTCTCTACTGGAACAAATGAATGGATTGTAGGACTATGTGAAAGTGTGAAAGAGTGAAGTTGAATATGAGATTCAAGATTAATTTTATAAAGGTATTGAGAAATAATTTCAAGCATTATTAATTTATTATTATTATTATTATTATTTAAATGTGGTCCTGCCCTTTTTTATAACACGGCTTCTGACAGATCTATATACTTACATACTCATTGATGTGACATATTCCTACCTTTATTAGAGAGATAATGAAGTTTGTAATCTAAGACATACTGGGGATACCAGATTGGAGTTCATTTCCAATGAAGAACCCAATTGGTTTAGTTTGAAATCCAATCAAGACTGACCTGTTATTTCTCATAGGAGAAATTGGGGGAAGATTATTCTGAAACAGCAAGAAAATAATGCTTGTTATTAAATGTCGTGCATGATAGTTGTTGATGGGCTAAAATTCTATCTGATTTAGGATTAAACTTTAATAAATCAATAGTTCTAATTTTAGTTTTGCTGTCTGTTCTAAGTGCTGTTTTGCATATCTCATTATTCCAGGCTCGCTTTGATGCTGGGGAGCTAATCACACAAAGAGAGCTAGTTTCCAGACAAGTGAGTGAAGACCTGACAGAAAGAGCAGCAACATTTGGACTCATTTTAGATGATGTTTCCTTGGTAAGAGCCATTCTACATACAGAAGCTGTATAATTTTAAAAATTATGTATATTTCTAGTTTACCCTTAATTAAAAGTTCCAGATTAAAGGGTGTAGATACTTTCTATAATCATTCATTCATAGGTGTTGGGGTACCTATATACTTCTTGATATTTCTGGAATCCAGCTCCCATCATCCCTGAACATTGGACTGGGAGCTGAAATCCATCAGTACCTAGTCAATTCTGTCGATGAGAGGAAAAATCCTTATCTAAGATTCTAAAGTTGCAGCTAATTTCTCTGTTATTAGATTGTATAACTTTCATACAGAATCAAAAGAAAGATTCATTTCTGAATGGATGAGTCTATGGGTTCTTTTTCCATTTTCCCCACTCATAAAGGTAACATTTTCCTTTTTTTAAATCTATAAAATATGCATACTTTAATAAGGAATAATGAATATCCAGTCTGCCTTTCTACATCACAGATGCTGAATTAGATTTTTTTAATACAATAAAACAATACAAAATTAAAAGATTAAAAGTAAAGAAAATACAGAATTATAACGTCTGTCTTTTCTGTTTGGCAATTGTTATCTTATTCTGTCTCCTTCCAGAATCTTTGACCTTCTTAACCTCATGTCTATAAATCATTAATTCAGTCTTCTAACAAAAAAATTACAGACTTCCAGTCTTTTTTTAAAAAGTCTATAATCTTTTCCTCAGTCAAACAGTCAGCTTTGCTTTGCCATTTCTGCAAATTTCATTAACTTTATAATCTAATCTACTGTGGATATTTCATTTTTCCATCTCTGTATGTAAATAATTTTGCTGCAGTTATCAGGAAGGGAAGTTTCCTCCAAAACACTTGTCCTTATTCCATTCATGTCTTTTCACAGGGAGGAAATTGCACAAAGTGTTAATAATTATTTGAAATAAGGCTGCCTGTGCTTGTCCCATCCTCTACTCTTCTCAAAATGGAAATATACAGGTTGGATAAAACTAGCACATAAAGCTGGGCCTTACCTATATTTTCCATGTTCTTGGACAGAAATTGCTTCAAGGCATTTCTGGTGCCTTCAGTCATCATAATTCAGCATTTTTTTCCAGGAGTGGATGATATTTATGGAAGGAAAACAGGAATTTTGTGGTGGGAATGGGACTTTGCTATGATTTTGCTTCCCCTGCGGGAGAGTTTATAGTTATATCCAGCTTTTGGGTCAAATCTTTCCCACTACTTAGAGGGTCAAATTTAATCAAATTTTACTACTGCTCCACCGCTGGCGGATGAAAGCATCTCTGTCGCTGCTGGCACTTCTGCTGCACAGCCGTCGTGAGAAGGCGGCTGTGGACACTTTTACCTGCCGGCGGATTGCTGCAGCTTCTGGGACCTCTCCACTGCCGTGAGAGGGCAGTGGAGCTCCAGGATTTTGGGTACCATCACTGCCGCCCTCCCCCCAAGACTGTACCAACTGCATGATCTTTATCAACTGTTCCATCTGCACTATCACCTGACACCTGTTGCTGTTCCTCTCATCCATAGCCCTACTGATACCTGGCTTATACCGCAGCAGAATTATATGCACTTATACCGCAGCAGAATTATATGCTCTGTGAGACTCCCCTCTCCCGCAGGCCTGGCCATCTTGCCTTTCTAAGTCCTCCCTTGATGACGGGTTTTGGGACCCCAAGAGGTGGCATGTTTTAAAGAGGGCTTTAAGGGGATTTTTAGTCAAATTTTTAACTAGGATTTTAAGGGGACCTGGTAGGGAGGTGGTGAAAGCTACTCAGGAAGGGCCTGGGGGGCCCTGGGGGGGCCAGTAAGGGAGGGTCGTGGGGGGGAGCGAGGATGGGGAAAGAGCTCCACGGAGGGAGGGTCATTCGATCCCGGTGATGATTGGGAGA
>JANHFM010000904.1:84849-98143 GCA_032468115.1 Grayia smithii
ATTGTTAAATTTGTAAATCTTTTCAATTAAAAAAAAAAACCGTTTCAAGCTCTAAATAGAACCGTTCAATTCAAAATGTATCCTTGGAACATTCTACGTGTTCTCTGTTCCAATATAAAAAATTGTAACGTTTTGACTATACAACATTAAGAAATAATGGGAACTCTTAAATTTAATTATATATTATCACTGTACCATAAAATTGGTAGGGAGAAAGTCAGTGCTATTTCCCTTCAATTTTCAGAAAATTTTCCCAATGGGATGATAGTAAGTAATGATAAATACATTTTTGAAAAGTTATAGAAGCAATATAGAATACAGTACATATTCAGATTATGTGTCAATGACTGGCAGTCTGGAGGGGGAAAAAACAGCCCAAAACAAAGGAAAAGGAATGATACATTACTATATAACTAATTGACCTTCTTGAGGTGGAACACCTGATCCCATAAGGCAGAAAGCTCTCCTCTCCCAGAAATCCTTTGTGTCTTTACATCTTAGCTGTATCTCTTGTTGTATGATTGCAGTTTAGTAAATTCTGCTGCTAAGAGCCAGTTTGGTATAGTGGTTAAAATATTAGGGTAAAAATCAGGAGACTGAGTTTGAACCCCAGCTTAGTCACAAAGTTAGCTGAGTGACAAAGCTAGTCACTCTCTTTCAACCCTAGGAAGAAGGAAATGGCAAATACTTCCAGAATCATGCACAGAACCTTTACGTATAGGTGAAGGTACTGTGTGCTAGTCGTGCTAGTCATTCCCGACTCTAGGGGGCGATGCTCATCTCCGTTTAAAAGCCAAAGAGCCAGCACTCTTTGTCCAAAGACATCTCCATGGTCATATGGCCGGCATGACTAAATGCCAAAGGCGCACCTTCCCACAAAGGTGGTCCCTATTTTTCTACTTGCATTTTTTACATACTTTCAAATTGGTAGGTTGGCAGAAGCTGGGACAAGTAACGGGAGCACACCCCGTTATGCGGCACTAGAGATTCGAACTGCTGAACTGCTGACCTTTTGATCGACAAGCTCAGCATCTTAGCCACTGAGCCACCACATTCCCTTTAAAAGAACCCTGTAGGGCCTAGTAAAAAAAAACTGACTCAGAGACATAAAAAATAAAAATCTGCTGCTGTAATTTGTCTTCCAGGAGATGCCACAATTCACAGCTTTTCCTTAATAACTGTGTGGGTGAGAAAGAAACCTCTCACAACTTTTCTTTCCTTTTTTGACAATTAAAAGAAGCAGTGAATGGGAACAGACATAGAATAATGTACATACTACTTGCCCATGTCCTTCAAAGGCATGTGGTCTTTCCTTCCCATTCTTGAGAAAAGCCAATCTCACTAGGGATAAAAAGAAACAAACTTCATCAAGAAATTATAGAAGTTCTGAAAAATATAAAAGAAAATGCAGTATGCCAGGCAAACTCTGAGATTGTGATGAACTGCCTCAATGAATGAATTCTTGCTATTACCTAGAGATGTTGTGATTTATATTTATAATTTACTAGAAGTTTATAAACAAAATTATAGTCCTGCCCAGTGTGAGAGATGAGATGTAAAACTGAGATACTTACTTATTTTTCTCATTTGAATTGCCACTTATAAGGTAGGCAAAGAACTCCCCTTCTGTCTTTTGATTGTTTATGTCTAATAAATCCTGTCCCTTACTAATAATTAACTATTAAATCCTTCCTTTTCCATTACTTTCACATCCTTCAGATAGGTCTGTCTGTCTATCAAATCTGTCATAATTACAACTTTTAAAAGCACAATTTTCATTTGCTCATCTTTTTGAGAAGATTTCTTATTAATCAGTCAGATACTGCCAAGGAGTTTGTTTTCGCCCCACTTCAACTAAAAACAAAATGCTTTCTAGTAGCGATACAGAATGGGATAATTTGACTAGGTGTATGATACTTGTCAATGTGAATTGACCATCAGGAATGGTTGACTGGCTATAAATATCAACATTTAGAGCCTGCACAATCACAATGCTTTCAAATAATAACAAATATTTAAATTTAAGTAAAAGAACAAGAATGATCTTTTCTAATGTCCAAACTAGTTGGTAGTGATTTTTTTTTATTGACTACGTACCCCACTCCCTCAACACAACAGCTTAAAAATACTAGATTTATTTCAAACCTTAGAACATTCCAAATGGCTACTACAAGCTTGAATTAGTTGGAATTTGGATTGTTTTGTACTCTTCCACTTTAAATGCTTTTTCTTCTCCAAATTTGACTTGAAGAAATGAGTAGAAAATAATGACACCTTTAATTCTGCACTTTCAAATTGCAACTTACAACTCCATTTATACACATTTGTGTTAAAACTTCCAAATCAAAATAATTTCTAACAGCTTAAATCTTAGTTATCCAGTCAGTCAAAGAAGTGGGACAAAATACTCTATTCAAGCCAGTTTTCATTTCGCCTTTTATCTTTTCCTTTCATACATATATATTCATTTGCTTCTAACACAGTAATGCAATAAAATCTATACACTACTAAAGCTTTTGTATCTGTAACCTTTAATTTGGCGAAACAGTGCATCACAGTGCAAACATTTTAGACCAGATATATCAAATGGACTATTTTATAAAATCTGTCCAAAATCCAGGACCCATGTTTCCCTGATTCCCGTGGAATTGAATTTTGGCAAATTTTATAAAATATTCTGACATTAAAATTATGTAGTCAGCTCCTGATGTTTGGCAGTCTCTACAGTTCATCATGGGCTACTTTCAAGGCACATACATCTCCAAATATCTCCTTAAATGTTTAAGAAGTTTCAAGTTATATTGGAAGCTCTGCCATTGTTGAAGGCACTGAGAAATCTGGAAAAGAGGTATCTCTGAAATATTGACCCAACAGGTCATAGTTGCCTAGTATTTACATAAAATATTTGTTTCACTTTGAAGCGATTCTCTTACCAGAACAAACTCATCCTGAATAGGATTCCATTGCATTTGTTAAATTCTAATTGTTATATGTATTGATACGATGCAGTGTTAATATTGAAATTTTTGATGGTAAAATAAAATGTCAAATACATTTATATAAACGTAGCTCTGTTCTGTTTGATATACTACTTCTGTATCATAACTTTCTTGCCTGCAAGTAGGAGACTGTTACTCATTATGTGTTACAGAATTGTGATGAAAGGTTCCAGTACAAGTACCAACTTCGTTCCCACATGAGCATCCATATTGGACACAAACAGTTTATGTGCCAGTGGTGTGGTAAAGATTTTAATATGAAACAGTACTTCGATGAGCACATGAAAACGCACACTGGTAAGGCTACATTTTGATTGTTTTCTTTATACAAGACCTGATGTAATAATTCATAGGGCAGTTAACAGAAAAAGATTATCAGCACGTAAGCTTTTTCCTTCCATTAAAATCTAAATATAATGCTGTTTTCAATGTAATTATACAAGTAGATTCTTGTATCACCTGAATTTTAACAGTAAAAAGCAAAAGAAGGTGAATGAATTTAAGGAAATAAAATTGTACAGTCTCTTTGGAAGTAGAAAGCTCTTGACACAATGCATGAGAAACTCTTAAGCCAGAAGAGCAATATATGTGTATATTAAGACAGAACGGAAAATATAAAAGGGATTGTATTAGATGTAGAAAGCAGTAGAAAGGCACTGGGGAGATTTAAGAAGTGTTGATAGAGATATATGAGTATGATGTAGAAGTATCAAATGCAAATGGCATAAAAAAGGAATGGGAGATTAAGAAAATGAAACATTGGAAATGGTAGAGCATAAAAGCATGCACTGTTCCAACTTCCTGCAGATCTGGTGAAATCTGCAAGGAAGCCTGAATAAACTACAGTGAGGCAAGATGTCTTATAAATTACGTTGAATATAGAAAACAAAAATCTGATTCCAGGAGGTTGTGAGCAGAAGAATAATTGTGACCAAAGGGTTATATACTAAGAATTCAAAGAAAGATATAAAAAGATAATGTGATTAAATAGTTGTATAAATAGTCATAGAATAAATAATAATGGGAGGGTTATTGATGCTGACATTTCAAGTGAGTTTAGAAATTGGAAAATGATTTAAAAGTATATAAAAAAGAAGGATGGATTGGAAGAAATTGTATAGATACCTCTATACATGTTAAAGGTAAAGAAGGTAAATGGTATAACCCGTAGGACCAGAAGTTGGGAAGGACTGAAAATTCTTGGGCAGAAATCAAGATAATGCGTTGTGAGTTCTAAATTGACAAATCTGAGTTGAATTATGAATCCCAGCCAGAATAACCAACTGTGGATGATTTTAGAAATTGTAAATCAGCAATATAGATGAGTCTTTGATAATTTATTTGATTTAGGATTTGCTTTTCAAATTTTTTTAATGAAAATTGAATTTGATTAAAGGCACCATTTTATAACTTTTAACAGGAGAGAAGCCTTTTATTTGTGAAATCTGTGGCAAAAGTTTCACCAGTCGCCCAAACATGAAGAGACATCGCAGAACTCACACAGGGGAGAAGCCATATCCATGTGATGTGTGTGGCCAGCGATTCCGTTTCTCCAATATGCTTAAGGCACACAAGGAAAAGTGCTTCCGTGTTACCAGTCCTGTTAATGTGCCACCCTCTGCCCAGATCTCACTTGCCACAACGTCATCTGCCACCACTGTACCTTCGGTTGCGAACACACCGAATGCACTTGCCCCTACTTCAGCAATCAATATGAATCCAGCGAGCACACTTCCTCCTCGCCCAATTGGCCATCCATATTCTCATCTGCATCTTCATTCACATCATCAACATCATCTTCCAGTCCCTGTCCCTCCAGTCCCTCATTTGCCTCCACCTCCTGCTCTATTTAAGAGTGAGCCTTTAAATCATAGGGGCCAAGGTGAGGACAGTTTTCTGCGACACCTAGCAGAAAAAAACAGTTCAGTGCAGCACCACTAACTGCTTATCTTCTGCCTGCTATTCTCCTGATTTTAAAAATCTGGAATTGTGCTCTACCTTAAGAAAAGGTACCATTTTGACCCCAAGTAAATTTGCATTACTCTTGGTGATCATCCAACTTAGGGGAGCCAATAGGACAGATGCCCAATTTGGCTTGCACGTTTTACTGTTGACTTTTATAAATTTCAAAAAGACTGAGAATTGTGGATTTTTTAATAATTTCATATCAGCTAATGAGGTATGCTTGCTTTTGTATTCTGGATTTTCTCCTCAAATTGGGGGTGAATCTGGTTTCCTTTGTACTAATCAGAAAGACTGTGAGACTAAATCCCAGAGCATTAATGATCACTGTGTATTGTTAATTTCTTTTCTGCTCTGTATGTGTGTGAGAGAGAGTTTGTGTGGGTGTGGGTGTGCTGGTTATGGAGTGAACCAGCCACATGATTGCAGAATATGAAGCATAGGAAAAACAACAACAATAGTAAACAGAATTTAATCTCATTTGAATAGTTCTCCTAACACACTCTTTATTTTATTATAAAAATTATTTTAGAGTTTTTGTATAGACCTATTTAGTAGCCTGTTTCTAAAATGAAATGTATTTCGAATAAGCGATGTAATTTTTTTCAGTGTAGCTGGACCTATGTTGTTGCAATAGATAATTTTTATAATCATTCAAATGTGATTCTTTTAAGAAAAAAGATGCAAATAGCTTCTATAGTAAAAATTATTCTTACATCTGTACTGCTCTAAAAAGGTGCTTTGAAGTGTAAAGGAAGAAGCCCAAGAAGTCTCTTGTAAAGCTGCCTCAGAAGTGGAGATAATTTCAGAACTTTATATAACTTATTTGTAAGGGGAGGGGAATTTTTACTGTGAGACATATCTTCTTTCCATGTCACTTGAGGGTGATTAGATAAGGACATTGAACTACTGTATGCCCCAAAATTTCACTTCTGATATACTGAAGCATGAAACATTTCAGAAAGGATTTCTCTTAGATAGAGTGAAAATTGCACATGAGGGACAGTCTCAACCAAATACGGTTTCAAACATGGTATGCTACCTTATCATGGGCATACCTTAGAACCTAGTTCATTATAGAGACGTGTATAAGGTATGAGTTAAATTGGGACCGATTTGATGCTGCTTGTTTTTTCTTACATTTGTTAGGTGATAAGCAAGGGAACTGCAAACTAAATGCAATTTAGTTGGATCTATAAAAATTAAACCTGAATTAGGCAAACTGGTGTGAAAGTCATTGTTATGTTGGCTGAAAAAATGAATACCATGGAGTATGTGCATACACTAAAGTTGTGTGAAGGACAGATAGTACTAATTATAGAGGATAATGTCTTTCAGGTTTGACCATATTCCACAGATAAATGGAAAGAAATGTTGAATGTTAAGCAAGTTGGTAAATGTGTTTTTTTCAGTCTCCAATGGCTCTAAGTTGTGACGAATAAAATCATGGTAATTAACTTTGGATAAAGTACAACACCATTTAAGGATCCTCTTAGTACCTTGAGGAGAAGGCATAGAGATGCCTCTATAGTTGGAATTCAAATTTTTCTAAGTTTAATTTTCATGCTCAAAGACCATCATGCTGATTCCTAGGATATTGTTCTGCTTTTGAAAATTAGGCTTTAAGTCTAATTTAGAAAGGGATATTATCTTGGATGAAACGGAAAGCCTTGTTATTGCATTCCCTTAGGCTGCTGATTGTGTTTCCGCCTTTTATTAACTTTGCATTAAAAATAAAATAGCTGACTTTTCGGTATCTATTCATATTTGACTGAAAACTTCTTAACTCCTTTTTCTGAGGAAAAAAAGTATTTTTAAAATGTTGTGATAACACTTACTTGTTCCTTCTTTTTTAGGCAGTAAAGCTAACTATAAAAATTAATAATATTTAACACTTCACTATCATCTATCTTGATTGGTTTTATACATTCCATGTCATCTTGTAAAACTGCAATTCTGTATAGAATGCCACAGGCCAACAATGTGGCCTGTAAAAACCACTGTTCCAAATTTAAAGGAAAAAGTCACACCTGATAAATCAATTGTAATCCAATTTTCAAAAAGCTTTTTTTTTCAATAAATTTACAGTATTTGGCTGCTATTTATGAATCCTACTACTTGAGAGGGGTGTATTTCTGTGCTCTCTGTTCTAAAAGTTAACATTTATTTCAGAGCTGTGTTCTACAAAGAATGAGTAAAGGGAACTAGAAAAATGAGTCAAGCACCATTGAAGTTTCTTCATTCTTGTGTGGATGAATTTGCATCTATCCTATTGCAATACTTAAGGCTTCTTTTTAGAATTAATTTGGTTCATTGCAATGTCATCCATCTAATCACAATCATTAATGGGTATATGAACTGATAAGAGGTCTACACTTTTGTCTTTATGCAATGCTGTAGAATACTTTTGGCCCCTTTTTATTTTTATTTCAAAAATATTTTCAAAACACAAACATAAATGTGTAGCAATTCAGAATTCATTTCAAATGTGTGGGACATGAATGTGTCATTCTCTTTAAGTCTTTAAAGCAGCTGCCTCCTTTCCTAGGAACACACCACTTTGAGGAATTAAGTTGAAAACATAGCACAGCCCAAGTGCAAAAATTATTCAATCAAATATAAAATACCCTTTATTAGATTTTAGATTTTGAAGTAGGATTATAATTTTAGAAGCCTTTTTATATTGGCACGCTTTTACTCATAAGATTTGAAAGTTTTCATGCTAAATATTTAAAACAATTTATATTTCTTCATTTGATCGTATAATAGCAATAGCACTTGGATTTATATACTGCTTCAAAGTGCTTTTACAGCCCACTCTAAGCAGTTTACAGAGTCAGCATATTATCCCCAATAATCTGGGTCCTCATTTTACCCACCTCAGAAGGATGGAAGGCTGAGTTAACCTTGAGCCAGTCAGGATTGAACTCTTTGCAGTGGGAATGCAGAGTTAGCCTGTAATAATGCATTCTAACTACTGTACCATCACAACTCTTTAACTCCATAATATTTTTCCTTTTGCTGCAAATTTTACTATTTCCTGTTAGAGTTGCAAAGTACTAGTCTGCATTTTTATAATTTTGCACAATGATTTATGTTGCTACTACCATAGTTTTGAAGCCATAGGATCTGATCATTGGTGTTTTTACTATCAGGACCATGCCATAAATTCACCCTTTTAGGAGTATAATCATAATGAATAGAATTGTTTTGAGAAAATGATGTCTCTAATGTTTGCCCCAAAAGGCATGGTGACAGCATACAACCAATTTTTGCACCAGGCCTGCTCCAGGATAGTTGCATTGCCAACACCTATTCTCAGCACTAGAGAGTTTTGAATGATCTTGACAAGCACTTCACAAAATTGCAGTGAGTATTGAAGTTAAATATGACATTGGGTAGCTCTTCAGAGACACATACAATTTCAACATATTACAGTTATGAATTTCTATTCATTTGCTTCCTGTCATTGACTATAATAAAAAGGCCTATTCATTCTATTAGTTTGTTTTTATACTTGCATTTTAATTAATCCCAGAGGAAGATATAAAGATCAAGCAAGAACTGTGATTTGTTTAAAGGCTAATGAATTGTTTTAAACTGCTGTAAGATTATTGATTTTGATACTAGAATACAGAATATGTGACTCCTTCCCCAGAAAAAAGATACTTAAACCAACCCCTTGAAAGACTAAAAAAAGGCAATTACACAAAGCTGTAAGAACTGTTGTTCAGTTCAATTCATAATAGCAAAAGAACATAAACTATTTTCTTCCCATTACTATATAGATAGTTCTCAATTTAAAACCATTCATTTAGTGACCATTCAAAGTTAACAGTGGTGCTGAAAAATGTGATTTACAAGCCAATCCTTACACTTACGACTGTTGTAGCTATTGCAGCATTCCTCTGATCATGTGATCAAAATTTGGACACTTGGCAACTAATATATATTTAGGTATGGTTGCAGCTTTCCAGAGTCAGGTGATCACTATTTGAAGCCTTCCTACCCACCTGAAATCAAAGTCAATGGGAGAAGCTGGACTTAATCACTTAACCACAGTAATTTGCTTAAAGATCATAGCATAAAATTGGATGCAACATTAAAACATTAAAAACCACCTCACTTAGTGATGGAAATTCCAGTCACAATTGTGATTGTTAATCAAGGATTACCTGATATTAAAATATGCTTGATTTGAGAATAAATCTTTAGTCTGGCAACACAAGTATTGCCTTGTTATATATCATGTATGATTTAAAGAATTAATGGTTGGATTTAATTTTAATTTTGCAAAGAGTGGAACAATAAGGAGTATTCATTTGCTGATTTACATTAGTGAAATATTGAACATCCATTCTCCAAAAAACTAGAGCAATGAAAATAAGAACAACAAAAGAAATCAAACTGTTGAAACTGTTTTTTCTCATATTCTTTCTTCCCTCACTATGAGTCTGTAAAGTTGATTTGAAACCTATTTTTCTACTTACCAATCAACTTAGATTCTTGAATGAGAATAAATGAATTCTCTTAAGAGTTTGATTTTCAGGGTGGCAACAGATTTTAATAAGGTTGAAGAACAGATTGGAGAGGTGAGTTAACAATGACATGTTACAATTTTGTCTGTATTGTAGCATAAATAGAACATGTGCATGCTTAAAAGAATTGTATAGTGTTCTTAGGTAGGTGGGGTTTTTTGCATAAATAATGTTGGGTAAGAAGTTTAGCATAAACGTCAAGTTACGTGTTGGCTGCGACTGCAAACAAATTTGCAAAAATTGGAAACGTTTGCTATGCTGTTTTCTGACATGAAGTCTATTTGCTTTGGCAGGTCTGCTATGTACTGCTGAATACATTCCCTGTTCTTCCTTTCTAGTCATTCATATATCTCCCTAAACAAATAAAGTGTAAACATACTTTTACAAACTTAGAAAAATGTTTTTTTTATTCACTGTAGTTTTGTTTTTCCATATGAAAAAACTTATTTCAACTTAGTTATTTGCATCAGAACAAAACATTTCTGTAGACCTTCTTAATTAAATATGTATTTTTCTGTAGCAAACTTGACTTAAGTGAAATGGAGTAAGTTAAATTCACAGCCATAGTTGGACATATGTAATATTTCTTTTTGCTCAAAGTTAATATAAATGCTTTCTGCTAATAACGATATTTTCTGTTCTGATAGGTTGCATTAAATGCTAAACTACCCTTATGACTGCTAACCTTGCATGCAAAAGAAAATCTGATGTCCATTTAGCCACCTAAAATCAAAACTGATTCAAAAGCAACAACAAAAACTAGGTAGCAAGTGAGCATGAGTTGCTTGAGTATTTTTGTTCTTTTTAATTTTTGTTGTATTAACTTTTCTGTACTTCCTTGAATTATTTGACTCTTGATGACTATATGAACATATCCATATAGTTTTGTTTGACAGTGAATTCCAAAATGACTTGCTGTTGTCTTTTCATTGTGTTAATTGCCACTTGTAGAGATTTGCAATATTGCTACAATGTTGTTAGAAGGACAAATTATTTCAGAAAGTAGAGGTGGCCACTGAGAAGGCACATTGTTGAAGTCTCATAAAGTGGCAGTGTCTCAATGAGGAAACCTGGAGTGTGTCTTCCCTGTTGAAATATGTGGGTGGGGCAGATACCTTAGGAATAGGCAATTCCATTAATAATCTGCAATTGGGTGTTGAGCAGCACCTTAAATTGCATCTGAAAGCCTATGGGGAGTAGGTGCAGCTTGTGAAGTGGATATACCTTGTGGCCGTAACAGGACATACATATAATTACCTACACAACAAGAATAGTTTCATTGGGGGTAGAGGATTGGACTAGATAGATAATTTTATTTTTTTTTGTAGGATTGACGAGTATATGGAACATTAGTGTGATGCCTTTTTCCTGAAAAGGAACCTGTCCTGTTGTTGACTGGAATGTGTGATATGTACATTTGCTGTATTGTTTTATAAGAAGTTTGTGTTCTGCTTTGCACTGTTAAAACCTGGAGCAGAGAGGCCATCTTAATCCCTACTGAGAAAGAATACTTAAGAATTTACATGCAAATTTAATTGCATTTAAAGCAGTAATAAAAAAGATGCATTTATGAAACAGTTTTTGAAATGAAAAAAAAGAGGACCATCTTCTTATATGTGAAAACTAAAATGTAACTTAAATATGGTTTTCTTTTTTTCCCATTAGTGTTCTTGCTCATATATTTAAAATGCTGTGAAAATTAAATATTGAAGATTATTTTGTTGAATTACATAATCACAACTATTTTATGATGTATGCAACTCTTAATATAATTGATGTGAATATTCTTGCAGCTTAGCTGAAACATTTTCCTTGGCCTGTAGAATCCTGTATATAACTGAGAATGACTTCAAAAGAAATTGCTGATTTGTGCAATTTGTTCTATTCTTTATATGCTTAATGATAGATATATAGACAAATGCACACTGAGGGGCCAAGCAATTCTGCTACTGTGATAGTAACAAACTCTAGTCTTTACATTTAGGCAAATATTCCAACACCATTTCTTGATTATTTTTGAACTTCATCTAACAAAACAGTTGCAACTTGATGTATCATTTTCCCCTCTATGCTGGAATCAGCTTACTTTCTATACAAAAGGTTCTTTTTATCTTTTTTTTTGTAAAATGTGTAACTGAAAGCTTCCTGGGACAGAAATAAGGTAATCTACTGTTTGAATATTCTGCTGCAAGGAAATGCAAGAGTAGGGAATGGCAACTAGGCAGAAGAGATAAAATCTCTCCTTTGTTTTATTATAGTGCCAGCTTTCTTTCATCATTTTTATATAAATTTAAATTCTAAATTCCATGACAGTATGTTTTTCTATCCAGAAGAGCACACGCTGATAAAACAGAACTGCCATTTTTCCCCCAAAAAGCTAGTTGTTATTTTTCCTCCTAAAAATTAAATTAACATTTCTTTGCATACTTACTCTTTTTTTCAGAAGTATATATGCATATATATCTCTGTGGGTTGACAGTATATATATTTTATATTTTTAAAGCTTTGTTTGGGTAAAAATAACATGATCATAGGCATTGTGGCTTTTGAATTTGCTGTGCTTTGGCACTTTGAAATCTAAATTATTAGAAGGTTTGCTTTTATTTTTCAGTTATATCATTGACCATAACTAGATGTCTTAGCATTTAAGCTACATTTGACTTTGCCTTGAACAGATAAAAATGTAACAGGAGTTTTCTATAATTCACACCAGAAAAACATTTAGCTTAGCATTCTGTTTCCCCAGGGGCCATCCACTTGGGGAAATCCATATGCAAATCACTGAAGATTAGCTCTGTGGTTCTGTTGTATTCAACGGCCTATTGGTTCCACAAATTAAGTGTAACTCAGGACAAGTTAAACAAATCAGTGAAGGAAAAAGCAACTGCTGTACTTTCAGAATCTCACTTTTTAGTAAAAACTTCAACAAGGAACCCTAACTAATTTGTAGATATATATAAAGATCTTTAGCATTGTCGGATAACAAGAAAGGCTAGAGTGCAAAAGTGAAGCTTTTGTATATCTATTTATGATGCAGGTGTTATATTTTACATTGCTATTACAGACCCAGGATAGTATCTATTACTATGTTAGGTCAGAGTATTACTTATTTGTGGATCCTAATTGACCAGTTGATGCTGAGAAATATTCTGTGCTATCTCTGATAGTTGAGATAAATATTTGAAATTCCCACCAATTGTATGTCAATGAGCAAACTGTTGGTAGAGTCAGTACCTTAGACCTTGTCATATTTAAGCTATAAATAAAACACAGTTTGTGCACAATTCAAGATAAAAGATTCCAACATTTATTCAAAAACTTTGTATAGGAGGAGGAGAGAATGAAACCAGATAGTGGGACGGCAGTTGGAGGAATTGCAGCAATTCTGAAAACAAAGCTGAGTGTAATAGAAAAGTAATTGTAACATTCTATAATTTAGGTCAGGGGTCCACAACCTTTTGGACCTCAGGAACCACCAAGTTCATAATTTTTAATCCTGCAGACCACTGGGGTGGGGAGGCTCAGACGCCTTTCAGGCCTGCCTCTCTGTTTCTACGAGGCCTTAAGGTGGGAGGCCCGAGAAAAAGCGCCTGGTCCAGGCACACAGCCTAGAAACCTCTTTTGTATTCCTTTTCTCAAGAAGCTCAGTCAATCTGAGTGAAGGAAAAAGATGTGCAGACTGACAGTGGCTTGCTGACATTGGTGGGAAAGTCGGTCCCATATTCCAAAGCTGTGATAGTCACAGGATTGGCCCTTTGGTCATCCCAGAACAGCTCCTCCACCTGGGTGTACCAC
>JANHFM010000904.1:103625-113774 GCA_032468115.1 Grayia smithii
GCAGGCATATACAAGGAATGAAGGCTATTGCTAAGCACATTGATTTGTGCTTGAAATTGTAAGCCGCCCTGAGTCTCTGGAGAAGGGAGGGATATAAGTTGAAATAATAATAATAAAACCATGTAGCGTGAGAAACAAGCTGTGTTTCCTTCTTCCCCACAGTGCTGATGAGGATTTTCTCCAAAAGGGAGAGTTCAGCGTTCATTCTCCTTGTGTTCCTGCACATTGAAATCCTCAGCCACATGCTAGTCAGATGTGTGATGAGTTGGTAAAACCTTGCATACCCAAGAACCTGATCCTGCCGTGGTAGGAGCACATGCACAACCTCACATAACACCCTTATCCAGCACAGTTTGGGGACTGGCAAAAGTAGTGGTGATGGTAGTACAGGGAGAAACCCATAACAAGCTACAGGAAGAAGCCTTTGAGGGATAGCTGCAATACAGTTTGCCATTTGCAGGAAATGCATTGCTGTCCACATCTTGATACCATGTGTACCTTGACCACTTAGGAAAAGACTAAGAAGGAACTCCCTTATCTTATCAAGGCTGCTCTGCCTGTCTGCTGTTCCTAGATTGTAAAGGCAATTCACTCTTAATAGGCACATCCTTTTATGACATGCGATGGTACCAAAGAACAAATAAATACAAATAAAGGCCAATGCAAAATAATTGCTGCTTTCCCGTTTCTCTCTTCCTGATTGAAACAAGGGCAAGCTTTTTACTTTCTGGGCAATAATGAATTCTAAAAGCGGTTTTCCACAAGGAAATTCTTGAATGCCTGTGAACCCCTTCATGCAGTAATATTGTTACCTTGCCATTATATTAAGTGGATTCAGGTAAAGATTTAGAAATCAAAGACCTGCCACTTGCATTGCTCTTGGAGTGGTGGCTTTGTCCAAGAGCTTCACTTTTCAAAGATCTTTCAGTCCCATTTAAGGAATTGTAGGATGGCCCCAGTTACTGTCTTGTGACCTCACAAATTTTATCACACATTTTTATTCCCTCATAATTCAACTACAGCTCTGCACTTGCAGGTTTTATTTGCCAATTCAAGAAAGTAAAATGCCCCCACTCAGCATACGGAAATATGGCAGGAAAGAGGTAACTTTGACTCACAATCAGCTATTCTGAGTTCTTTGGCAGCTCTAAAATGAAAAGAATGAAGCTTGTTTTAGCCCACAAAGGACATTTTTTTCATGTACTAAGCTTTCATAGAATTGAATGCATGGGTGGATTCAAAGAAAAGGCTAGGGTTTAAATGGCAAAGGCAAAAAAGTATTCAACTAGAACAGAGTCCAGCCATCAAGGGATCATTAGCATCACTATGTCTGTGGATCCCTTCCTTGCCCTCCAAATTCCTTCTTCTACCTGTTGTCATTAAAAATAAGAGGTTTGTTTTAAAATGGAAAACCAGCATAATGCAAAGTAACCACAAGTGCCTGATACCATCTCCCTCCCCAAGAATGTCATTGCAACTAATATAAGCCACATAAGTTTTGTTGGAAAATGAAAACAGCAAATGTAATCCTGTTTTTTCTCTGAAAGCACATCCAGAAAAAAGGAACATTTGCTAAGCAGTAGAAATCTTGTCAGAAGCTTGAGAAGGTGCTTGAGAAGGTGATGCCAGGAAGAAAATTTCCTTTGGGGAAAATGGGCATTGTGTCCATTTTGTGATATGGAAGCTTCCCTGTGCTCCCCATTTTGAGAGGACGCAAGGAACACACTCTTGAAAATCCAAATGTATCCTAAGGATGCAGTTAGACAATTGCAGATCACCAGTAAGGAATTTTCACAAGTTTAGGTAATATAACTGATGGGTGAAATTTTGGATCTCCAGACAGAATGATGTCCTTGTGTGTGAATGATGGTAGAAAGAGAGAGATGCCTTGAATGTAGAAAATAGCTGGAGGAGATTGCTGATAGTACCCTGACGTATATGAGTTAAATATATAAATTAAGCAAGCTTTGGTGGTAAAACATTTCCAAGTTGAATACTGCTTTCTGATGGATTGAATTCACGCAGCTAATTTTTGGTACATTACTGTACATTGTATGAACCCAGCCAAGGTGATTTGATATGTGTGAATGAAGTCCTCATTTGAGAGTTCTCTAAACATAACATAAGCCATGGAAGAGACCAGTACTTTGCTCTATAACAAAAAGATATGGTCCAGGAATGTCCTCTATGGGAGGTACAGAAATGTCAAGGTGGCAGCTACAAATTCAGATCCTTCCCCTTTTTATGCATTCTGGGCATTTCACATGCCAAAAAAAGGGACAGGTCTTCCTTTGTGCAGTCATGGCCGCTACCTTGACTTTTAGCTCTCTCTCTTCCCTGCAGATTTCCATGTTGTGATTTTGTACACCTTTGTAGACAACTTTTTTCAGGATACTCCATTACTATCACCACCACTAATCAATCTCTACAGGAATCAATCAACCAGCATTCTGTAGCTACAAAATAGAGTCTGTTCTCAGTGAAGTCTTTTAGACATGCTTTCTAGGTTTAGAGCGAGCGTTCTTAAATTTTTCTTTTGTGCTTCTGCAAACCTATGCCTGCTCTTGCCTTCCATTTGCTCAGGAGTGGTTTTCTTTAATTACCAACACCCCAAAATACTTTTTTTCTTAACTCTTGCATAAGATGAGAAGTTTTGTCCTGCTTTTATTTTCTGGTTTGCATAAAGCAGGAAGACAGTGAAGAAAACAACGCCTGCATGTAAGAGGAAGAGGAAACTTCTGCTTATGTCAACAGCTTTTGTTTCATCACTGCAGATATCATTGGGATAACATCTTTGTGCTGAATGGCTGGTCCTGCAGCATTCTGGCCCATAATTCTATTGTATCCCAGTGTGAAGTAAAACTCAAAACAGTGTCTGTGCCTTGGAAGAAACTGGGTTAGGCAAGTTGGAGCAAGGATGATTTCTAACAAGGAGGGAAAGGTGATCACCAGGAAACCATGTTCCTCTGTGATACAGTAGGCCCATGTTGCTCACCATTTTGATTTCTGTAATAGAAATAAAGAGTAGATGTGCAAAAGCTTGTGAGAAAGATAGCATTAACAAAGAATGTGGTAGTAAGTTGGCCTTTATCTCATTAACTAGGATCCAACCCATCCACCCACCTTTTTCACATGGTAGAGTGCATTTTTCTGGGATCCCAGTCATGGGTCCTGTGGCATTGTCCATGCATTGTGGTTGTCATCTGCCCAGATTCCTGCAGCATAGGTGAAATAATTGCAACTAGATACATATTGCCAAAATCACAAAATAGTGTTGCTAATTTTAGGTTGACCCAAAGTACCAATAACTCGTCTTTTTAAAGGTAAAGAATGTGTGGCTAACCCTATGCAATAATTCTGTTGGTGATTTTTTTGAAAAAGGGAGGGATTCAGTCTGCCTGAACTGAAGAAGTTTGATCCAATCTCAGTGGCCTCCTTAGAGCCATATCTTTCCATTTGTGTCATCATGAGTGGGATGTGAAAATAATTCACTCTTTGAGGTTTTTCTTCCTTGGGCTGGACTATAAATGCTGAATGCAAGTAGCTGTGTGTGGCAGGTTGTCCCCAGCACTAAAAATAAAACCCACAATTTGCTGTGCCACATATTACTGAACTTAATTACTGCCTCGGCGTTGCATGCATGTTCTACATAGTCCTTGCCAACCTGGGGGCAGTCTAGGACAGAGAATATCCTGTGGGAGAGCACAGTGGGAAAAAACCACGCTGGCCTTCCTGATGCTAGAATTATGCCATCTGCTGGTGTAGGTACTGTATTAGTGTGTTCCAAGAACATATTTTATAAGAAAATTATGGGGACTGGATAGGCAGCCATTCTGATTTCACTGCAGAAAGATTTGTTACCTTAGCACAAACTTAGAATTTCTCTCTACATTGAGTATTGGTTCAAGCTTTCTATCCAATCTCTTGATCAGAGCCTGCTATTGCCATTTCAGATTTTATTCCTCCCTTTGTTAGCCTTTCCTTTTCCCAAATTGAACTAATCATCAGTGCTGGCAGCAGTCTGACTGATGTGTTTCATCAGTCCCTCTAGATCAGGGGTGTCAAACTCCCATCATCACAGCAGCATCACATGATGTATCAGGATTTTTTTTCCCTTTTGCTAAACTGGGTGTGGATGTGGCCAGCACATGACGTATCCGGCCCACAGGCCACAAATTTGACAGCCCTGCTGTAGGTCTTCCACAAGCTCAAGGCAGCACATGAGGAGGGAGTCTCTCTTTCTATCTTCATGCATACAACTTGGTGAGGTAGGCCAGCCTTAGTAAGAGTAAATGGCTCAGTAGTAAGGCCCAAGCAGAAAGAACACTGAACCTGAGTCTCCCCCAGCTCCAGTACACTAGCATACTCAGTGCCCCACGTTGTCCGTTCTTAAATCCAAAATGGGTGGAGAGTTTTGGTTTGCAGAAAACTGAATTAGCATTAAGCAGTCTAGAGAATTCTGACTGCAGAAGGAAGTCTTTGAAAGTGGGCCACAGATTAAATGTTCAATGTGGCACAAAGAAAAAAAGGGTAAGTTTGTAAGAAGTAGATTTGTTCATTGTATTTATATAAATTCCATTACATTGAAATGTACCTTGCATTAAACCGTCCTGGGGTCCTGTCTACTTTCTGAGCGGGGTTATCAAGCATGCCATTCAAAGGACAAGGGGAGTCTTCAACTCTCTCATTTCCCAAAGTTGCACCTTTTAATTTTAGGGTAACACGTACGACAGAAGATTGTGAATCTTGATGTTCCCATGATAGAAATTTGGGCAAGTCACCTTATACATGAGGCTCTTTTTGTATGTAAGTCAACATTCCTTTGTTTTGCATATTTGCTGGAAAAACTTTGTCAAGGCTCAGAATTTCCCCAGTTTGCAATATAAACAGACAAGCTATTCATTGGCTGGCAGTCTTGAGTATTACAAAGGACAACTAGTGGGAATACACCTAAGTTACATGGGCAAACAGATTATTGTGGAAGCACATTCTTTGTATACTTCTGTTCCTCATCAAGATTAAAGAAACTTTCAGTTAGTTGATAGCAGAATCTGACTAGATATCTATGCACTGGCTGGAGACTCCGAGACATCACCATTTTATCTTGCTTCATCTTAATATTCAAACAATAAATGGCTTTAAATAAAAAGCTTTAAAAAAAAGACCACACCAAATATGGGAGAACATCCTTATTAGTACAACTGGTGGCATAAATGACGGCCTTTAAAGCTTTAAAAGCAGATATTGCCTTATACATAAGAATCCTACAAACCAGGGGTGGGTTCTACTTACCTTTGCTACCCGTTCTGTAGGTGCATGCACTTTGCGTGTGGTTGGAGCGCGTGGAGCGCACGTTCGGCCCACGCGCACACCAAACGGGCGCTCCTGCACATGCGCAGAAGCTTTTTTAAGCAAAAAAAGCTTCCTGCACATGCGCACAAGTGCACGCTGCGCGCAGGGACAGGTAAGTATAGGCGCACGCGGGGGGGGCTTCGGTCCGGGACTATTAGAACCGGTTCGGTGACGTCACAGCGTCAACGCTACCTATTCTATAGAACCGGACCGAACCGGGAGCAACCCACCACTGCTACAAACCCTCCTATACTCAAATATATTCTTCAGGGACAAATGGCAGTTTACACAGGATTTTTTTCTGCACATAAGGGGTCAGTAGAGCACAAGAAATAATTTCTCCTTTTCAATAGGTATAAATGCCAGCAAAGTCAGCAAGTTAGCAATGTATGCTAATTTATACAATTTATAATTAATTTATACAATTATCCAAATGTTGATGTCAGTCTGCATAATTTATAGTTCTATAATATTCTAGCTCTTGGAAGCTTCTAAACTTTCTAGATGTGCTACCTGCTCTGACCTGGTCTGTATGTGTGGGTAACTTTTGAATTGCAACTAAGTTTGGTTGACTTGGATCTTTTTTCCAGTTTCTGGCTGCCGTGGTTCTTTGTTACCTGATAGAAAATATTTGAGGGGAAAAAACAAAAGTTGGAAAGTGATTGATTGATTGATTAGATTTATATAGCAAAAATGCTGAAAAATAAATATTTGCACGGACAAGGATCAAATCTTTATTTGGTCACAGACCAGCAAATAAAATACAAGAATCTCAATTAATTAATAAAAAATATATATCTTAAAAAAAGGTTAGAGTAAATGCTATGGCATTTTGTGCAATCTATAATACCTGGCTATGGTCAAGGAAATAAAATCAGATTGATCTGATAACAACATCTTGAGAAAAAATAAGAGTGAAAATAATAATTCCAACCAAGCATTTGCATAGAGAGACCAATAAAGAATAATGTTCCATCGATTCAATTATTCCTCTACCTCACAGTAGAGTATCTGTTCAAAGGGGATTTTTTGATATCTTCATTCAATAACAGCTGTTAAATGAGAGCATTAAATCTGGCTAAGGATAAGGCCCTTTGTAATTTTGGGATTGTTATGTGACTCAGATATCTTCCTGGATGGAAATGTGCAGAATGGCTTAAAAAGATGTTTCTGGGCAGAGGTGGGATTCACTTACCTTCCCTACCAATTTGCAAATATGAGCGCACACACCAACTTCCGTGCATGCTTAGTCTTCCATGCATGCTCTTTGCTCGCTCGCTTGCCTTCCGCACATATGCATAGCCTTCTAAACGTGGCTAAATAGGACATCATTATGTCCAGGCAGGTGGCAGGACACCGGACCTACTGCAGTCACCGCTACCAGTTCGCCCGAACCGGCTGAATCCCACCACTGTTTCTGGGTAGAGATAGAAAGTGTGCTTGCAGCTCTGCATCAATGGCTCACTGTTCGAGATCAAGAAGCATACATTCATAGCCTATTAAAATGATGGCTGGCCATGAATAACCATAGAGTTGCAATTTGGCATGTATTGCCTGGCTCCAGAAACATTGGAAGCTGTCATGGGGCCACACCAAGTGGAAAGAAAGAGAACTTAATCTAGTAAGAGAAGATGTAAATCTATGCAGGAGTTTCAATTTTAAGAAGGCCAGCTTCATGGCGAAGGACCAGGTTCAAGCAAGGTGCTGGAAAGATGGTTCTCAAAAACCTGCACTGAACTCTTTAGGGGCTCAACTAGCAACAAAAAGGAGATGGGCTCAGATCTTAACTGAGAAGACTTTAATTACTGCAGGTTTACGGTTACCAATTGCTTGGAATACAATTTCCAGATATTTAAAGGTTTTGACTTGCTCTATTAGGTGGTTATTTGGATGCCAGATATTCCTCTCATGGCATATCTTAGCAAGGCGATGACATTTCCACAATTCTTGGAATGAGTAGATGAGATTAGTTGGTTTCATGACTGTATCAGGGCTCGCCTCTTCTTTGCCTGTAATAGTTGTTTATATTTCCTCTTGAATAAGAGCAGGTCTTGAGCTGAGTAGGAGAGAGGATCCTTTTTGTATTTCTTAAAGCAGGAAATTAGTTGTTTCTTGGCTGGCTGGCAATTTCTATCAAATTGGGATTGGTTAAAGGAGCTCTGATTTCTATTAGTGCCAGATGGAGGGATAGAGAGAATTGGCTAGAGAAGCTGAACTAGCTGAATGGCAAAGTCTGTTCAGGGGACTTGTCATCCAAAATAGCTACATTTACATTATATGTAGATGAAGTGCCTCATTGGCAGAGAGCATTTGGGTTAGTTTGTTCTTCATCTGACCTGTCCATTTTGTTGTTATTTGTCCCTTGGGAATAGTTTTGGAGGGAATAGGATAGGTTTCCAAAAAAGGGGCAACAAAGAGCTTCAGAATCAACCTGTTAGGACTGTGATCACTTTCAGAACAGTTGTCAATATGGAATTGGAAAACTGGATAAGATAAATTTCTTGATATGGCAAGTATAGTCAATCAGGGAGGGCCTTGTGCCTGCCCAATGTGAGAATTCTTCTGGGTAGTTGATGCCATGCAGAATTTGTAAATCAATTTATAAAATATCTGTAATATTTGTAAGCCCGGTCTTCAGTGTGGTTTTTAGGTTCTCTAATTAGGAGTGAAGGTGGGGGGGGACACAGTCTGCAAATTAAGTGAAATTTTGGGGAAAAAAATGGCAAAAGGTGATTATCATTTGGGCCTAGTTTGGCAATATAATAGAATAGCACTGATGTAATGTTCCACTTTTCCCCAAATTTCCACAATAGATGGTTGAGAGATGTTGGGAGATATATAGAAATGAATGAGAAGTAATTTCTCATTAGCTTTTGTGCAAGGCTCTCAAATGAGTCTAAGGTAACAATCTCAGTGTTGAGATACGGATGCTTAGACCAGCATGAAATTTCCCTCCTCTGATGCCAGGAACTGCTGAGAGGGATCATGATTTATATCCCTCAAAAAAAGAGAGAGAGAGAGAGAGAGAGAGAGCATTTGTTGACCATGTCTCTTGGTACATAAGGATGTTCAGTTGGCATACATAGCTGATAAAAACTAGGTCTCTATTTCTGGCTTCCCATCCAGCACTGTTCTAAGAGACAAGGATAGTGATTCTGGTGCAAAACTTCCTTGCTTGCTGTCATAGGGGGGTGATTGGGGAGATGTATTGAAATCTACAAAGAATAATATGGCTCATGCAGTCACTCTAAAGATGAAATAAGATCTGAAGTTCCTTCAGTATGTGTTCCTTCAGACACATTGGTTGTAATTTGGGCTGCTTCTGCCATTCTAATGCTGCTGTATAGAGTCATATAAATTTGTGGTGGTGTTATACTTGGTAATCATTAGCAAATTGTTGTTTCATGTCAGTATAATTCATTGGAGTGCTTGGTTCTGTCCCAGTGATGTTCTTCCTGCCTCAGGGGCTGCCATTGTCATGATTTCATGTGATTTTTGGGGCAAAAGTTTGCCTGGAAGACTAGAGCATGTGGCAGTTATTCCCAGTAATGTGAATATGAATTCCCAGTAATTCCCAGAGTTTTAGGCAATCAAACCTTCCTGTCAGCAGCATCCAGCTTTTTATTCTTTGAAGTTTTTAGATGTTGTGCTACTTCAATAGGGGGCAGGGTGGAGGGATTTGAACCTGCTGTGTTGATATCTGCCTATCAAGATTCCATAGGACAGAGGAGGGGGACCAACAGGTCTTCTCTCAAAGTGATGGCAACTGTATTGGGTAATTGGTAAAACCAGATCAATAAGAGGTCTGGCTACTTTGTGTATTGCCACTGAGTTTCTCTCAAATCATCCAGACTTCAGCTTGTTCTGAATGTAGCAGGGCATTAAAAGAGTTAATCAGACTTTTTCCCCAGAAGGTCATCTGTATACTGTCTTGCTGGGGAGAGAGTGTGGGTGTGTCATCTCTCAGGGACAGAACTGATAAAGTGTCCTTGGAGTGGTTCACATTTATTCTTTAAAGTGGCAACACTCTCTTGGCCAGACTGACTTAGGAATGGGCTGAGTTTCTGAGATGAACACATGTTTTAGACGATTGGAAACGAAGCAGAAAATGCCTTATTTAACATACTAGGAATTCTAAATAAAATTTGTTCTCAGTTTCTGCTAGAATTCAGGGGTATCAAACTGGTGGCCCATGGGCCAGATGCATCACACGCAGGCCACACCCACTCTAGCTCCATGAAGGGAAAAACATCGCAAAACATCACTTGACAGAAACATGACGTAGCTAGTTTGATACGCATGTGCTAGATGGAAGCCGTGCAGCCTTCTGGAAATCAATCAGCTGCTTCTCAGCAGTATAATAATTAGTTTTACGATAATTGTTCATTTTGTTCTCTATCAGACTCTATTTACTCTGTAATTTAATATTTGTAAAATGATTTGTTTAAACAATAGATAGTACTTACAATTTAAGTGTCTCTCTCCTTTAGTTACAGGCCCACTGGAGATTTGTTTCTCACCCTTTCTCAGGAGAGTGTTCAGCTCTCTTAGATTGTTGTTCTTTCTTTTCCTAGGTGTAAAGGTAAGGTTGCCCATGGCTTCCCTACTGGCTGCTTTTGTGGCCAACTTTATATAGGAGATCTATGTTTTAGCAGAGTTATCATTTGGTTAGTACTTAATATTTAAGGAATGCACTTTGATCTTAACTATGGGCAACAAGTCAAAGGTAGAACACTTTGTGCTGTCAGCAGATTTTGCCTAGTTAGAAAGTCAGTTACATTTTCATTCTTTAAGTTT